>SCLH01002104.1:5733-32932 GCA_004367855.1 Oikopleura vanhoeffeni
TAATTCTCGAATTTTTCTTCATGTCACAGCCGCATTCTGTACAGTGATGAAAGAATCCAGGAGACAGGGTCCCGCGGACTCAAGGATAGCAGGGCGGATATGAGTGCATATCGGCTAATAGGCTGAAAGGTTTGAGCAAACAAAAAACTTCGGCGGATAGACGGGCCGATAGACGTAAGGCAAAAGATAGAGGTTTATTTTCAAGACTATCCCTAGGCAAAAAAAGATTAGGCGTTTCGAAGCCAAATATAGGCATATTTGAGAATTTTTGAATGACAAACTATTCAATTATAATTGTCGGTTTCTATTTCTATTCTATCTAGTACAGTTTGATTGCCTCAACAAATCTGCACCCAATTTTTGTCAAATAAATTCGAGAAATATTTCATAGGCAATTTTTCACGTAATAGCCTATGTCATTTCTTCGTTGAAAATCAAAAAGTTGAGACACAAATCTTCTCGAAATATTCATCTGCGATTATAAGTGCATGACAACCAACAGTCTACCACCATTTCTTTGTAGTGGTGTATTCACCCACAATTTAATTCCAGTCCTGGTCGATAATTCAACTCCCACACGGCGGCAAACGTTCTCCAAATAGTGAAGTAATAATTTTTTCCGCGAATATTTGAATTTTCCGTGCATGGTCAAGTAGTGAGTCGGGTGTCTAGTGTACCCATTTGGGTACCTAAGACGCCCGTTCTTTCCGTGCTTCAAATTGTCTGCATTCTTGGGTTTATTAAGGTCAACTTGGTACGGAAAGCACGGCGTGCTAAGCGTACCCAATTTGGGTCTGAATCGAAAATAAGTTGTGAAAAATCAGACGTCATGGTATGCGTCATCAGGGTGGTTGAGGAATTTACCCGATTACACTGGAGCACAGTGAATAGACTGCATAGTAGGCCAGTACCGGGAGACTTATTTCCCAAACGAAACCCTCCGTACGGTTATTTGAGTAATGGGGTTAACTTTCTCAAAAAGAATGATTCCGACCGGTGAAAAAAATTAGAGCCTCCAAGTGGTCACAATTTAGTATGCAAAACAACCTTTCGGGCTGTGAAAGGCGCTATACAAGTTATTTATTATTGATTTTTTTGTTGTGATCATTACCGATTGCGACACGAAAAACTAAAAAAATCCGTATCGGGGTTTCTTTGGCAGATAAGTCTCCTGTATGGACCCTACTTAGCGGCATAAGTTTTGCATCTCACTGTGCTCCAGTGCAGTCGGTGAATTCTCAAACGCACCCTAATGACGCATAACCATGACGTTGCGTTTTTCACAACATCTTTCGATTCAGACCAATTTGGGTACGTAGACGCCGCCGTGCTTTCCCGTACCCAAATTGACCTAAATAAAAAACAGTAGCAGACTAATTTGGGACGGAAAGCACGGGCGTGCTTTCGCGACCACTTTAACAAAAGTATATGGAGGGGCGAGAAAAAGTCGGATTGCCAATTTGGGTACGGGAAAGCACGCTCCATAGTTTCTGGGGTTTCAAAACCGTCACTTTGCATTATGATTAAAATGGAGCAAAAAATCAGCCTTAATTTCACTCTGACTACCCTTTATACTAAATTATAAACTGACCTTGGTTTTTATTGACAATCAGAGCGTATTTCCCGCCCGTGGCCGCGATAGCGTGAATCCGCTAATAGGTGAGGTTTTGAGCGAAAAAAAACTTCACTATCCCGCGCGGCATCCTGCTGTACACCGTGTATTACATATGTGTTTTTTTTTTCGCGGACAAAAGTAAAACATTCGGGAGCATTCTCCTAAAGATATAGACAATTTCTCCGGTCATTGATACTTTTTTCCCCTCAAAAAACACCTACTGGTATACACTGCCGAATTTGGGGGTAAGAAATTTTTTAATAACAAGAAGCACTGCAGCACAACATTGTCTAGGACTTATGAACCATGTGCTAAGGACAAGGTGCGCACCGGGAATCCATGGCCTAGCTCAAAAGTTAGATGAGAGTTTTTCTCGGCCTCGGGTTACCCGTCATGACCGCGGTCCGACATAGAAATGATGCCATCGATACAATTATCTAAGCTCTTCTGAATGTTTCGATAAAAATCAGCTCATATACCGGATTTTGCTTAAATTTGATTGAAGGCACATGATGCAAAGTATTATTGTTTAAATTAGATCAAGAAACTTGTTTTATTTAACTTACGGTTTATTCCATGACATTTCTAAAGTTACCTGATTTTGATGAAATCTCTTGATTTCTTTGTTCTAGGAGTACTAGCTTTTTTGTTACTCCTTTTTCTGATCAAAGTTTTAAATTCCTTGGCGGAATAATGTACATCTTTATTGTTGATGGCGTAATTTATCCCAAAAAAACGATATTTATTGTAACGGGCCTATTCAGTCTCATACGATGGTCAAAAAACAATGAAAACGATGACATTCTAAATTTAGCTGAAAATCTGATTATTCGTTGATTTCCGCAATAAGCTGGAAGGATATCTAATAATCAAATCAGAACGTTGTAAGATTCACATCAGGAAATCAGTAAGGTAACATCACTAAAAGCATCCCGGACCAATGCCCGCGGCATGAAAGAAACCCGTCAGAAGCGCAATTGTTTCTTAAGAATTAAGTTTTCCAAATTATCAGATCTTAAAAATTAAACCCTATCAGCTGATAGGCTATCAGTAATACTGATTAATACCCGTCGAGTAAGCGCATTTCTTCATTTGTCTTAATCGAAAATTACTACAACGTAACCGAAATTTGAGCTAAATTTGCGATAATATTTTCTAGATTCAATTGACAGTTTTACTTTCATTCAGGCGTGGCGTTTTAGCGAAATAATTGGAGTACAGGAACCAGGCTCAAAAAGGGGATAGGGATAGACTATCCCCTCATAGAGATAGACGGGGATAGGGATGGGATACGGGATGGAAACTCAGGAATAGTTTAGTCACCTTATCCATTTATCCTTTCTTTCCTCCTTTTATCCTCCTGCTAATCCCTTTTTTCTTATCCCGTTAAAAAATTTAATATTTTTTTAGGACATTTTTGACTAGAAAATAAATAATAGCACTATTGTAGATACGGATTAAAAACGCGGCGAATTCGTAGATCCAGACACATTAAAAATACGGGCTTAAATTGTTGCTACAGACTAGATTTTTATGTTCGGCAAGCTCGAGTAAATTTTAATTTAGCGGGATATTCATCAAACTGTCGTAGATACAGATCAAACTAAAAAATATAGGCCACATTCGTGATCCGACTACAATTTAGATCCAGCTATTCTAAGCTTGAAGTCAATTTCGAATGATAGACACAGTAAAGAAGCCTGTAAGACCAGGCCCTTATCTACAAATTCCGTTTGTTTTTAAGAATTCACCTTAATAAAATATTGCTTGTATTCAGATAGGGGCCCGTACCAATGAATTTTTATCATATGCTACGAATTTGTCGCTTATCTGCACGAACTTTGCTGTTCTTTCTCAAAATATATTCGCATATACCTATAAATTTGATATGCGGATAGAAAGGGATAAAGGGAATGGGATGCATGCCATGATGGGATTCCCATGCCCCTAGGGCAATGAATCTCTAATTTCGCAATTAATCCTCGCAGGAAAAATTGTGCACAGTGCATTCCGTTAGATGAGCTAGTTGTCTGGAGAATTTTTAGAAAACTATGTTCTGATATAACAGAAGATTTTGATTAGGTTCCATGACCACATTCTTACTGATCTTGACCCCCTGCTGAATCGAACCAAGTTATCCACTAGTTTGGCATTACTGTTCACGCACAAGTCTTGCACAACAACTTCGGGCGGCCTCTTGCAATACCATTCTTTATGCAATTAATGCGTAGAAATAATACCTATATTATAGGGTGTCTCATATTATATTGACTAATAAAATAATGGCTGGATTGTTCTGAATCTGTTTTTCAGAGGTAAATTTAATTTTTTTTTTTTGAAAAAAGTCAATTTTTAAAAAAATTTGCATGTCATAAACGCACCGCTAATTCACTAATCCATATCTGGAAACCGATCCTAATTAGTTGATTTTAACTCATATCGATTGATGGACACCCTAGCATATATACAATAATTCAATTTTAATTTTTATGTCCAGATATTAATTTCAACGCTTTTAATAGATCATGGATGTTGAAAAATTCTACCTCCAACGCGGCTGATTGTGTTCGAACACAACGCAATAAAGTTATTCTGGTAGTATTCATTTGGGCTAGGGAACTTCAACGGACATTTTCATATTTTGGAAATTTCAGAGATTGTTTATAAACGGGAATGCAGTATTCGCGGATGCATTTTTCTTACTATATCCTTTCAATTTCAAGATGTACAGAAAACGGTCCTTAAAGCTTTTTTCTTAATACAGGGATATTATCAAAGATAAGCAATTGGTACCTTTCTCACTCATGCGTCATAACTGTGATGGTTCAGATGAAGATTGGTCACCAATCACAATTTTAGTATACACGATCTTAAATAAGTTACATCGTGTGATTGACGGTCGCTATCTTTCTAATCGCGTCACATGTTATGACGCGTTAGTCGAGAAAGGCTTCATCTGAAAAGATAATCAATTCGATACTGATCTCTACCACAACACACCGCAATCTATACGGGAAGTCCAGATTCAGCACATATTGCGAAATTATCTGCGAGGCATACACAACGTTATAACTGATTTGCTGAACGCATGAAAAAAGAAAAAAAAATTCACAACTGACACAATCAACAAACTCAAAGCAGATTTGCATGATAAAAGCGGAATAAGTTTCAATACAAATAATAATTGTGAGATTCCAAAAAACGCAGATAAAGCGAAAAATGGAATCACATGAAAAAGGCACGAAAAGCGTGTGTGTTGAAGATAAAATAACATGAATAGTCGTGAAAAATAATACATAAAAAATTCTTGCATCTGAAATAAACCAAAAAAGTCATTTCCAAACGTGATTACAGTATATGTTAGTGAGAAACGAAAAAGAACTTCAGGACAACTTGTTAATCCAAAAAAACAACACTCAATTATTTAATACATAAGTTTCTCTATAAAAAAAGATAATTCTTCTCAACATGATTTATTGTAACAAAATTCAACGATTTCATATTTTTTAAAACATTTAGAAGTGCTGCCGTGAGAAGGGGAAAATTAAAAGGGAATCGACAATTTTGTTCATTTCCACGTTTTATTTGAAAAAATTAAAGTTGTATCAATTCGATTCAATAAAGTTCTGAAATTTAAAAAGTGGCTAAATTCTGATTATTTACTGATATTTGATGAGCAGATTCCTGAATCATCAAAGAAACGTAAAACTTAGTTTCTCTCCATAGCAGGATCCTGACAACTTAGACAAAAGATACTCTTAATTTTTTGGAATTCTCTAAGTATAAAATCAATAAATACCCGTATTCTTGTTTAAAAAATGGGCACTTTATTCAATTTTTTAATTTTCTTGCGTTTCGAATTGCCCTTTTATCATGACACGAGAAAAAACTCGTCTGAAGAAGCTCACTTTTGGGACATACGGATATTTTTGAGGAGGTAATACGAAAAAAATGTTTACGAATGAAAAGAATGGCCTGAGACATCATCAAAGGGGTTCATGGAAGCATGTTGTTAAATTTCACGGAGAAAAATTGCGTCATTTGATCATAAAATTCAAAAAAAAAAAAACGAATCTAGTAGAAGAATTCCGTTATATAGCATTAAAAAACTGTGAGAATATATAAAAAAAAACAATCATATCCAAGGAGTCCTCGACCGAGACTCTGACTTCGAATCTAGTGCTACATATAATTAGCATTTGTATAAACGATTCTGTATAAGCTTATAATAAAGTTACTTATCATAAAAAATAAAAAACCATAGTTATTTCGTCTGACACATAAAATAGGCCAAAAAATAACTCTCTCAGTACAGGAAATATATTTTTGTCATGACGCATTCTATGATTCCGTTTCAAGTGTATTTCGACAAATAGTTTATTAAACCTGGACCAGAATTAAATATCCCTTACACCTTTGATTAAATCTAAGAGATGTGGGCTGAAAAGAAGAAGAAAGCCGGCCTCTATGATTGGCTAGAAGGGTTAGGAGTGTTTAAGGAATTGGGCTCCCCTCACAACCCAATGCTCTCAGCATTAATGCAAAGGTCATAAGCGTGATAACGGATAATATCCACATCACAAATTTTCAACGATTCAAAAATACTTGAGATCACGCTGAGGTCCATTTCCCCAAAATCTGCTTTTCCCACGTTTTTCCGATTTTTGAAAATACTTTTCAGCGATATATTGGTCTAAACTAAAATAGATTGGATCAAATGGTGCTGACACTGTATTTGATACTGTGATAAAAAAAAAGATAGTTAAATAATTCATCAGTTGTTAATGACATGATAATTGTCCGTGAACGCGAAGTATAGATTGTTTAAACGACGTTTGTTTGGAGACGGCGTTTTTGTCCTTGTTCAATTCCCGTTATTAGAATTTGGGAGAGTAATCATAAGTCTTAACAAGGTCCCGTGGTGTCCTTTTTCGAATGAATCGAATCAAACAAGATTCCATGTTTACAAAAACAGGATCTTAAACAATCGGGATTTTTATACAAGTTTTATGTATTTCTGACCTGAAAATATTTAACAAAACTCGCGTGGTGGTTATCTGTGCAAGAACAACAGCTTCATTTTTAGCGTTTTGCAAGGTGTTCTGATAGACCCATTCTGCGGTTTCACGGGTAACATTCATCGCTATCAGGACCCAGGGTTTATCTGTTATATCAGAACACAAATCGTTACATCCTGGACCAAAAATGTCACTCAGCCAGACGGCTAAAAATATAGAAGTTAGGTATATATTGTAGATTTCTGTCTCATTCTACACATTGTGCCTTTTTCAGTTTGCAATTAAAGTCAATTGTAGTCTTTGAGCCACCCACGCATATTGAGCCACGGCCCAAAAGGTCAAAAGATACTCAGTATAGATAAAAACTTTTTATCAATTTATGCTCTGGAGTTTTCTTACAAAAAGTTGGAAATATGGCTTTCTTTACTTATTCTCCAGGGCATAACCAAGTGAGAGAAAATTTGAAGCCATGTGGTTTTCTCTATTAGGGTATCCCTGCTCGCTAATTGATCAGTTTTTCTATTCGTGAGGAAGTAATACCCTAGCCGAAGCAAAGAGGACAGTTTTCGATGATACCACAAATAGCTGTTACTTGTAGACCTAGCCTTCATCTTCGTAACACCGTGTCAAAACTTTTTGCATTGAACATCCCAACCATTAGCGAAAGGAACCTAAGCCTAAACCGAAATTCCTACTCTCTGAGTTATATTTGAATAAACCTAATTTAACATCACCTTTAATAGTATACAAACTTTAAACAGTGCGTTTTTGTTGATAGTGCTTCCTATTTTTTCTAGAACATGCAAAAAACTACCGTTTTTGACATTACGCCTCGAAATAATCCTACTCCTCCCCGTTAAATTTGCAATAGCTCAAAATTTGCCAAGCTAGTTCAGAAAATAGAACTTACAGTTGCCGTTTTGTAATTTCGACCCCAAACTCAGAAAATTATGAATTTTGTCAGGTCAGTGAAAAAAATTCGAAAAAAAATGTGCTTTCATTTTTCGAAGTAGGCTCAAGAAAGCTGGGAAACACTGAAGAGAAAGTTGGCTTACGTCAACCCGATATTTTCGAAGTTTTAGTGTCATAATTGACACAAACGTCATTTTGACCCATAATTTGGAAGAAATACTTGGGAAAAAATCGGAAAAACGCAAAAATTTCGAAATTTTTTTGTCTTATTGGGTTTTTTGTGGCTTTTAAAACCCAAAGGATTGATTTGGTACCTTTTATGACTATATAATGCGAATGTAGGAGCAGGGATACCCTTAAAGTCTTGCTCTAAGTGTAACCTACTATCTAATGCTCATTATAGCACCAATAGGACGCGCTTTTCAAATCCTACAATTATAATGAATTTGAGCCATGTGTGTTTTCTCTATTAAAGTCTTGCTCTAGTGTCAACCTACTACTTAAATGCGTCATATTTAGCACCAATCAGGACGCGCTTTTCCAAATCTACCCAATAAAATGAAGAACAGTTGAGCAATCGCTTATGACCAATCAGACTGTCAAGTTGACCTGAAATCTACAATTTACTCCAGTTGTAAGTTTTGTGGAGCCTTCGGCCCCAAACTTACAATTGGCATAAAATTAAATTTGTTTCTTATCTGGAGAATCCTCATAAAGAACGCGTCGTACTGCCGCATGTTATTCCTACCTAGATTTATTTTTCATTAAGTTTGATCTTTGTTTATAAAACATCAATCCCGATTGATTCACGACAAAAGTATAAAACATTTCAAGTTTTCTAGCTTTTGGCGATAAACTTAATTTCGTTGACGATTTTAAAGGGGTTTTGTCAATGTGAAATAAAATTTTGAACAAGTTGGAATTCAATATTTGGGAAACATTAATATACGGAGTCCAGCATAAAATTATTTTTATTCTGTGAAGAACTAGTTCGGGACAAGAATCTGCTTATAAGAATATTAATTTTTTTTTTAATTGACTGCTGCATCATAATGGATACACGTTTATTTGCTCATAGACTACTCTGCTTGTTTCATTACCCTATGATGTGCTAACATTCTGGGTGCTAAATACGACCGTGTATTTGATTTAATTCAATATTTTTTAACAGTAAACGAACATCAGAACGCTATTCGTGTCCGAAATGTTTCCACAAGACAAACTCCAAGAAAGATTTTATTCGAACTCTGACATCCGTATCGATATGTTTTATCTGGAAAACCCCAATGGTCAACCCCTTTTTTTGTGTAGGAGACCCGTAACGCACATTTGTAGAGTATGGTTGGTTTATTCGCTTACGCACACCAACCGCTGGATATGGCTCCCCATATCAGTATAGGAATTGAAAAGCTTACTAAATACATCCAAAAACTGGATAAGTTCAAAAAACGTACTTTAAATTTTCGAAAAAAAGAATTTTTGATTGAAGGTTATAAAAATTATTTCAATCAATAAATTCTATTTCAATCAGTTAACTATGAAACAAGCATCGGAAAACTTCAAATTATTTTCGTAAAAGTCAGTATAATTAGAATAGAGGAGACTTCTGCTTGAAGTCAAATATCAACCACTACCTTTTATAAATGTGATCTCTGATATAACAATTTCGTGATTCCGAGAATAAACCTAGTCAGGGGGCGTTTAGAGATTTTTCATCCAATATCACCTCCGAGATCAGTGTCCGGCCTGGACGAGGCTGTATAATATAATTGGAAGTGTTTAATTCTTGCCGTTCTTTTTTTGCTGAAATCTAATCTGTGACATTAACTCCATCGTGTACTGCAACTCGATTATGCTCGGCGCCTAGGCAATAATTTCTTCTGTCTATAAAAACAGCAGATTTGACAATATGTGTCTTTTTAATTCGACAATCCGAAATACAGAAATAACTCAGTACTACAGATAACCGAATTTACAAAATGTAACATATATGGAGACATCCTGAAATACTTGAAAATGCGAAATCTGTGCATCGATCAGTTGATCCTTCCAAATTGACCACTAAAATTGTATTGGTCGCTAGTATCCGCGTTGTTTGTATCAATTCAAATATTTAGGATTGGTCTTCTGAGGGTCTGTAATCCATAATTATGAAAATGGTTCTATCACGACGGTGAGGTTATTCTATTTTTAAGTGTCAATTGTACAGATAGAAGTAAATAACCCTGTCAATTTTTTAACTCACACATTCAAGATCGACGTGAAAATTATGTTTACGCTCATCCTCAACACGTTATTTTCAAAACAACTTAATTTGAATAAAATTTTTGGCGGGGCAATTGGCGGAAAGACTTGCGCGCCTGTATTCTCCACTCTTCACGAAATTGAGCCCAAGGAGTGTTTATATAACTTTATATCAAAGCCTCGATAGTTGATTTTCAATGAGTTTTCAAATTTTGTTTCAGAAATAGTTCGAAAAATTAAAAAGTTCTACTAGTATATTTTCTATTCATTTTCTTCTGAATTGAAATCACTTGAGAGAATGGGTCACGGTAATAAGGCTCCAGATTTATTTTTTATCACATTCGAAGTTTTTAAATGGGAATTACAGACATTCAGTTTGATCAAATTGCACTTTTCCGGTAAAGACCCATCCGGTATAGTGTTTCCGGTATTCAGAACTGCCGTTTAAGGAAACATTTTTTTACCATCAAATAAAAGTTTAGCAATAACAATTTATATCCATCGCTTAACTCCTAGACTCTATTCCGGCAAGTACTGAACCATTTTTTCTTCATATTTAAGCTTAAAGTCCTAGAAACATTAATTATTTTAGTAGAGTCTACGAGTTAATTTGAGGAATCAACCCCATGGTGAGAAAAAACAAAAGTATTTAAAAGTACGCCTCAACAATCGTGTCCAACAGTTTGCAATTATATGAATTATAAGGTCACTGCATGATTCCTGATATCATCTCATAATTTTTTACAATGTTTGGAAAAAACGACCTAGAGTACGTGCGGAATTTTTTCGTGTTTTTGTAACCTCGAGGATAATCCTTCAGTTTAGCTATGCAACATCAAATTTCGTATCTAGTCTCAAGATTATTCTCTTTGTTGACCTATGTCGTAGAAGCAAAGCTTAGTCAGATTTTTCTTGACGTTATAATTTTATTTGTAATTGTCCGATGAAAAAGAGTAAATTGACCACGATTTTGCGTAACAAACGCTACAATTTTCTCTGTCACGCACAATAAGCAATTTAAGAGGGTAGGTGTCAATTTTGTAGTTTTTTCAGAAAAACTTCTTTTGACTTATTTTTTGAGAATTGTGTGGTTGCGACGTTCCTTTGACATTTATGATTTTTCTGTTTAATATGTAAAAAAATTAACTGAGAAATTTTTACGAGAATACTTTACATTTTTTCAATTTCAAATTTCAACATTCTTCTCAAAAAATTTCAAGTTGTTTATTTTTGAGCATTTAACGACATGAAGTTTTTTTTCAAAAATGGTAATAACTTGGATCATAATTGGAAATTTTCAATAAAAAGTGTAGGAAAATAACGCTTTCTAGTAACGCCACCAACTTTCCGTTTCATCATCCAGGGGTACAAATTAAAAAAAGACTTTAACACCTGATATTGACGACCATCCGTTAACCCAAATATAGGTTCACAACTTGAAGCAAACAATTTAAGTAGATCTTGTACGAAACTCGTAAGCATAAGTCTATCTCGATTGGTATTGAGTGTTCTTTATTATAATAAAAATTTGCCAGTATCGGGAAACAATGATGCTTTACCGAACACAGAAATAAACATTGATTTTAACAAAGTTCTGCAGACGTGCGTTTACTTGAAGATGAGTAGGATTGAGGATTGTTCATATAAAGCAGAAACTTGAACCCTGCAAACTTGAAAAACACGCAAGTTCCGACGTACTATGGCTTTTTTGTCCAGAATCCGAACAAGCATACACAATTACGGATGTAGTCTTAACTTCTCTGCGAAATTACTGAAATATATCCTTCATAATAAGAAAAAGCGTGAAATGATCTTTAAAACTGAAAAAGCAGACTAACTAGCGTAGGTTTGTTGGCAGTTCTATGAAATTAAGGATGCATAGTAATACCCTTTACCCTGAATCAGCATTGTTTTGTAATACTGGAAATATTTCCGGCAGTTACTGTGCGAAACTTGCTTGTTTTTCGAGTTAAGTCAAACATTATAGTATGAAGTTCTTTTTGCAATATCACAACAAGCGGCTCATATAATTAATATGATATTGATAATCGGATGAAAACATTTATACTCGAACTTCACGTACAATTTGCTTACAAAAGTATAAAAATGGGCACAACTTCATAAAACATTTAAAACGCCCTATCTCAAACACTAAACTGCCTGCAATTGCGAATACCAATTTACTGCCATGTGCTCAAATTCTACGTAGGTCGCACTAAAAGAGCTACTCCGATTCGAGCCCAAGAGCATCAAACTTTCTAACGAGCAAAAAACTATACCACCTTTCATAGGATGCCCACCTATGTTAAAAACTACTTGAATATGAAAAAAATCCTTTCACCCCAAAGTCAGGAGCTCACTTAAAACCAAGTCAAGACGAAATTCTTTATGGGCATTTTAATACTGGTCAGAAAAACTCAAACCCCTATCCAAGACTTGTGCGACGCGGAGCTTACTAAGTACGCCGTACTTCATACGTATTTTCGACCGTCGGTTAATGACAAACGATCATACAAATATCGTTCTATTTTAAAATGGGCCAAAAATTTTAAATTTTTCTCTGCCGCCCTAAAATTACAGACTCTTAAAACGCTGTAGATTCCGACTCTGTAAATCTAAAACGACTAGACTTATAATTTTTAATACTTAAGATGCGTTAGCGAACCGTTGTCACCAAATAACAAAATCATAAAATCATATGATCAATTATATAATAATATATTCATTTTGTTGAAATATTTAAGTCAAAGCTTGAAAAGGCAAGTGTTGCATTATATATGTTTTGTGATAAATTCCTCAAAATGAATATCCTCAAAAAAATATTTAATGAACTTAAAAACGGTTTTTTGACAGATTTTGAAAGTTTTTGTTATGCAAAAAATCAGGATTTAAAAAGAAGGGATTCCCTTTAAGGAACCGTGTGAGAACACTGATACTTTGAGTTTCTCAAAACTACATAATTAAATAATTTTAAAATTAAATTACATCATGTCGTTTCAAACTTGCCAACAATTTTCAAAATTGCCACCGACAAAGTATAAGCAATATCTTGGAAATCAAACCATTGATACGTTGCAGCAACTGATTTCTAGATGTTTATTCATGCTAAAAAAAACTAAAACTTTATAATCTAGACGATGTAGCCCGATATTTATTGATTGTGGTCAAACCGATGATAGACGCCAGCAAAGCTTAGGTTTACAGTTTCCGTCCTTTGTCAACTTATACAATTTAAAATATAACTGCATTTATGAACTTATCGAAACGAACAATCAAACAAGATTATAATTTCTATTAAAATAAAAATTGGAGAACGAGACCTTCTTCGATAAATAAATTCATACAAAGGTAGAAAAATTTTTCGTGAAATAATCGTTCCTCATTAAAAAACAAAAAAATAATGCAGAGTAGAGTTAACACCGATAAATGAGCTATACAAAGCGAATGCAGTATCATAAAGACATCCACAAAAATACAAGGAGTATAACAGATTAACAAAAAACAGTTTCGCAGAAGTATACAAAATAAAATAGGCTGAAAACTGAAATTGTCAAATAATTGGAAAAGCAGGTATGTTTAATTAGTTTCATATCCGGGAATATTTATATCTGGGATATCCCCCTTTTCATGACTTGCTTAAGAATAAGGCTGTGTAGTAAACAAAGTTTTTTTTCGGAACAGGGCCCAAATCTTCAGCAAAGTGTTAAAGGGGGATATGTAACTAGTTTAATCATTTATATGATTTAAATTTCATCACATATTGGTAAAAATGCATCTGGATTTTTCCAAATTTGGTTCGAATGGCTGATTACGTTTATTTATCAAATTCATTTTGACGATTTTTCGAATGGCCGTCTAGTGTTCTCGGTTTTGAGCATTGGCGGCCATTAAATGAAATAAATTTTATCGAATTCATTCAAACCATAAATAGTTTAAATTAATTATTTTTAATTTTCACCATAATCATTGTTCAGCAAAAGCATTTTCATAGCAATAAAAGGCAGTTCGAAATCCGGCTAAAAATTCGCGAGAAAATAGTAATACCTCTGCTTGCGTGCACCAATCTCATGGTTTGGGCCCAACTCGTACAATTGTAAAATGGTACCCTTATTTACATATATTTCTGAGGTTTTGAGCGAGCTCCGCTGTGAATTATTCAGAAGACAGAAATTTTGTTAGTACATTTATCTGTAAACCAGATTCTTCGCACGGTTCTAATGTCGATCTCTTGATACTTTGACCCACATTTGCCACAAAGAAGTTGTTATCATATATTGATGTTTTAGATCATATAATCTTACGATATATAATTGATCCACCTAGTCTATTTTTTAGATTTTTAGGCAAAATGGGCGTTGGTTGGGCTGAACATCGCAAGTTTCATGTAGAGAATACGTGGTAGATCCTCGCCACATCGAGTCCTTCTTAGGTCAGCTGCCTCACTATGTGGCTGAAATTTGGCGATAGTGCAGGTCCAAAATAGCAGGTGTAAAAGAGTTTTCAGCTGAAACAAAAGCCATTATTCTTTTGGCGTTAAGGGGTGGGCATGAAACCCGGCAGATTGAATCAACTTAATCACGACAGTACTTAGTTGTTTTATTTTCTGTGCTTATTATACGAAGCTGCAACCATAATAGATAGGATCCAGCTGCATTGAAATATTTTTTTTATTCGTATTTTAGGTAAGATTTGAGCTCACAGGTTTCATCTTGAACCGGAAATATTTGAAAAATCAAAGCATTATTAAAATTTTGCGCATTTTAAGACGCAAATTTTTTTCGTGTTTTGATACTGAAATCTGTGGGTAAGAACGCAAAAAAAACCCACTTAACTTTTTCATGGATGTCCCTTACCTATTTTCTGACGCTTGTTTGAAAAATCAGTAAAATTTTTATATTATAGTTTTTATCAACTGTCTCAGAAAAATTATGAAGAATTTTCTCAAATCAAGGTCCCAAAATTTTCATTCCGTAGGTTTTTGAATCTTCTATAAAAAATCAGGCAGAATCACAGTATTAAAATTTCCTGGTTCTATCAAATTGCCTGTATGTCAACTATCGGTAAGTCGCGCCTTTATCATTTTGAAACTGTTGATGAATTTAACACATGACTTGTGCACTCGCATAACTGCGCATTCGGCCTGAATCTTGTAAATTTTATGGTTGTGAAATTTTCCAATAAAAATTTTGGGGTACTGGCGTCATTTCTTTGATAAGTCCAGGACAATTATTACAAGAATCAACACGCAATTTGAGGGCAATTTTAAATCAAAAAAGCTGTTTTTCTCTATTTTTGCCAATTTTCACCCTTTTTCAGAAAAAAAAAACTTGATATTTAAGAAATTTCGACTGTGCAGCGTGTATTTAAAGAACTAATTAGCGGAGTACACCCGAAATAAATGAAGTTAATTCATATCTCTTAAAAAAAAATTCTATAGTTGGGTTAAGGGGGTGGGTGTCCGCTTTTTGGTACCTTTCAATCACGCCTCAGAACATCTAGGTAGTTGTGAAATTCTGAGGATACTTGTTTTAAATCTAGCCTTCGTCTACGATACACACTCAGAGTCAATTTTGGTACATACACCACCTGGTGTGAGTTATTCTAGAGCACTAACCGGTTTTTTTTAAATCTATTCTTTTCACCCGCACATTACAAAGCGTCTCAAAACCTACCCATCACAAAGTAGCGAATTTATGAGAGCTAAAACCCGTGATGACAAGGAATTTTCGATTTTTTAACTTTTTTCTAAATCTCACTTGAACGCCGATTTTGTCAGTTTTCGGACTTCAAACTCTATCTCTTTTTCATGAATGTTACAGAATGAAGTCCCCACATTTTTTCGACTAAGGTAGATCAATATAATGCGGTAAAAGTGATGAGAAGGAATTTTTGATGAAATTCTAGAATCCCAGAAAATTGAATGAAGTGAACGAAATGAAAGTTCGAAAAAGTTGTCTGATCAGAAGTAAAAGTACACAAAAGTACCAGAAGCTGAGATTTCACTATGCAAAAATGTTGGCTTACAGCTAATCAGAAATTTTCTAACCAATCTAGCTCAATCCGATAATTAGGTTCAACATTTTTGTTTAAAAATAATGAAATTTCTAGAATTCGATTAAGACATTTTCCGATAATTTAATGTCATGCATGTGTTTCTGGTGGGTCATATTCAACCAATACAAAATGTTCATATCATGGTGGAAAACCGGTTTTATGCGGGTAAAAGCAAAATATTCGAATTCTTGAAAATCTGAATTGTTCTAGATTGTTTGAAAAAATAATTGCCACATGAGAATTCCTTGGGCACTTGAGTATAACCGATATAATAGTAATCAAAATTAATTCTATAAAGGGCTCACAAAACCGCACCCACCCCCTAAGTTGGAATTGATGCACAGTGAAAAGTGGGTTTTTTGTATTTTACTATCGTTTAGTTATGTTTAGAAAATTTTAAATGTGAACGTTTGTAAGCATGAACCTTTTATTAAGATTAACAAAATAAACAATTAATTCCACATTTTTCTTCAAATATTGCTCTGAAAAAATGTACTAATCTGCTGGACTTATGCCACCCCTAAAAACTATTTGAATTCTATAGTACATACAGTTTACTTTTTTTATTTAAAAATCTTACAAATGCACTAAGACCGTAAAGACAATCATCCTTTTGTGGGTGAGCCTTTTTAGGTCATCGAATTGACATTACCTTAATGAGGCCGGATTGAAATAAAAAATTGAAATCGGATATTATTCGAAAAATAGATTTGCGCTCAGAATTTTATAAATTTGCGAATAGGCTAGGCTTCTCAAAATTTTGAATTCAGACAGAAATATCAGTTCGCATTGGCCATCTGCTATTTCGGGTTAGTTGTCATCAGAGGATGTGATTTTTTAATAATATTTTCATATAATAACTAAAATTAAAAATTCAATCGCGTTCAATAGCAGAAAGCCTAGAAACAGTATTTTCTATCCGCGGACTCAAAGACGTATAATCAAGTTGCAATAATTGTGAGAATAAGTAATATTTTGTTCTCTGGAGAATCCGAAGAAACGTAAAATCAACAAGCCCTTGAATTACATAGTTTCTTCCTCACCTTTTGGCGCATCTTGATTAAGTTCGCATTAAATTATAATGCTGTTAAAATGACCAGCTTAGTTCTCTTTACAGACTGCAAAATATCAAAACAGTTTTCTTCGAGACACCTATTTCCAGGCAATAAAGAAATGATACGTCACGATTGAAATAACGTCCCAAGTAATAATCTTCGCATGTCTCAGAAATGAAAAGACGAAAATTAGTCTATATTCAACAAATGATGATTCAAGATCGAAATACGTTTTTAGTGTGATATATTATTATGGGCGCAATTTTCTGACTCAAGATCCTGGTGTCTCGTTCGCGTCTGTTCCATTACGGGCACTCCATTCCATATTCCGTTTCGGAGCAGGAACGTAACGCGTCCGAGTGTTTCGTTCCATTTGACTCTGCTAGCAGTCAATAACAAAGTAACGTCGTTTCCCCCTTTAAAAGATGCTCTCTGTTACATTTTTGTTCTATTGTGTGAACTAGAAACGGCCAAAACTTCTTTTTTTCAAAGTGGAAGTGTTAATATGAACCCAATTATATTCAGCCGAAAATGTTAATTACGACCTTAACGCAAACGTCAAATTTTTCACATAAGTGACAGTGTAGCTTTTAATCCCTGCAAAATGTAATGACATCTCTAAAACTTTTTTTCAGACACATTTCAAGATTTTTCTGAATAAAACAGGTTTTGGCGAATTTTATCTCATCCGATAGGTTACCTAAATTTGGCAAATTTTTTCAAACACCATAAAAATATTGGAAATATTCTCTATATCGGAAAGATAATCCAACCCCATTAAATTCACAGTAGTTTTCTATTCCATGTGATCTTAGGTTAACGTTTGTGCTTAATAATTTTCTCCAATTCCGGTGTTGACTTGTTGAAACAAGTTGTTTTAAATGTTAGTACTAACCGTAGTAACCATTAATGATGAAGTTCAAACGCAGTTGCCCTTTGTGACTTTGTTGTCCATTGCACAAATTTCGTGATACCTACTTTCCGAACTGTACTCAGCATAATACAAATTTATCCGGTCTTCGCAAATCAGAATTTGAATTTCTGTGATCCGGGATTACGAGACGTGTTTAGGGGTTGTGATGTGTGAAATTAGCTTTTGCAAGCAAACTAAAATAGCTAACGTGCAATCGTATACTAGACTAATGCATAAATATCGCGCAAAAATTCTAAACGAACATTTTAAACTCTTTGAAACTAACCTCAGTAACACTGCCCTCACAGGAAAATCGTAGAAGGTTTACCTTATCACTCTTAAATCCGGTACTCCAACATACAAGCGCCAACCGAAAAAATGACTTTCTGTGTACTCGCTTGATTCCTAAGAAGCTAAAAAATCTGACACTTCTTATAATAAAAATTGGAACAAAACTAATCGGGCTTTTATTCAGCACTTACTGTAGGCTCGATTGTTCTGATATTCGCCAACACCGCGTTCATTTCTGACAAAATTTTCGATTCCTCAATTAACCTAAAGATGATTAAAATAAATCGAAACCAGTTGTTAAAGACAAGTCTTAATTGCAAAAATAACTATGTTTTTAAGGGATTGTGATTGGTAAAATCTAGCTTATTGCAAGCAAATTAAAATCGCTTTAAACGTTTGCAAATATAGCCCAAAGTGATACATTTTGAAATTCGCATGGTAAATTCCAACGCGTGACCATAACGATAGGAAGAATAAATATTTTTAGTAATAATTTCTTGGCAAGTGCAATTTAGAATTCTAATAGTATATGCGATGCAATTGTTTAACTCTCGAATCAGTAATAAAAGTTGCATTTTCAACATATTTTTAAAACAAGTTTCTGGAATTGTGCAAAACCACGCACTTTTTGAATGATTGTCGATTAATTTTGTTTTGATTAAAATCGCTAAGAATCAAAAATGTAATTTTATGCAAGCAATGGAGAATTTCTGTTTCATCATTTTTCGAAAGATTTTGACAGAAAATTGAAATATGGAAGGCAAAATTCTTGACGTTTAACTTATATTTGTCAATGAACTTAATAAAAGCCACTTGGATTGCTTCATATTTTAACATTTAGCACCCACAACCCCTTTATCTTCTTAAGCCTCTTAACACCTTGTTGAGCACAGAGCCACAATTGTTTGGCTCAAGCATACCTAAAATCATTCAAAAAGGCCAAAAAACGGATCGTAGAATCCATTTCTTCAAACACATAGAAGAATGAATGGTGTCAGTGGTGTGGTTAATGCTCGCACCCTTACTAGTAAATCTTCTTATAGGCTGCTTAGAACGGATAGTCATAAAAAATCTCATGCACAAAGACCTAATTCTATCGTGGACACGCTTGCCGCATGAATAACTTAGCTATAATACAAAAGGGCTTCAATGAGAGATATTAGAACATTAAAATAGCTGGGCACCAAAATATAAAATCACCTTCTGAATTTTAGCTGATAAAATTACTATTCATCGTCAACATTATTGAGTTCAAACACCTTCAGAAAGGCAGGAATTAACACTTTGAGGAGCAATTATAAAACAGCTTTCGACATGCAGACGACTATCTCATCAGTGATATTTTTCTGGCTTAAACATTCTAAGCGTCTGCTCAAATGACCACATTTTTCTAGACGACATACACTTTCTTAAGAAATATTTATGAGAAACTATTCCGGAAAAATACTGACGAAAAGTTTTCCGATTTTTTGTGCTCCACCTGAAAAACCCCCACAGCGAGATCTCTTCACACTTTTGTATTGATTCACAACTAAAAAATATAATGATCATTTGAGAAAGTTTAGCTTCACAAATTAAAAAGTATATCCAATTTAGTATAAGATTTCATATAAACTATGACAATTGAGCAAATATGTGTCAAGCATGCGAGAAAATGTAACATGGGACTTTTGTTTTCGAACGAATTCTACATGAACATGTTTTCTTTTCGTTCAAATTCAAGATCAAATTCATTACAATTACGGACGACAACACAAAAACGTTAAATTTTTGCATAAACAGACCATAAGCTGAATTTCACAAATGCAATAACATAGTTTCGTGACTGCAACTTCAAAGAGGATTTTTTTTTAAGTCCACATTTCAAGATATTCTTTTTTCGTTCCGAATATAACAGGTTTTGGTGAAAGTATTTTTAAAGCATTCAACTTTTTACGAAAATTGTAACGTAGAGTTTAAATCATTTTATGCTTATTAAAACGACAGTGACATACTGAAATTAGTCAACACTAGAGTGATGTTAATTTTGAAAGATGAGAAATAAATATTTCTAAATCAATTTTATTCCATCTCAACATAAAAATTCTAAATTTTAAATTATCAATTTTGTTTAACTTTTTAATTGTATTTTGTGGTCAAACATAAAAATATATCACAAGAAAATATTTTATTAAAATTTTTGACAAAGTAAATCTTTTTAAGAAGTCAGTGTTAATTATAGCGGATTAAAGTAAATCTAAAAATTTCCCATAACATCATTAAAATCATTTAGAATTTTCTAGATTTTCAAATCTTTGAAGTCTGAACTTACAAAACTTAAATTCAAAAACGCTGCAAGACTGCTCACGCAAAACGTTGTTTAATTTAATTAACACAAGATATTATTAAAATCAGATGAATTTATTAATTATGAAGTAAAAGGAGAGCCCCATATCGCCGAAAAAAAACGAACGAATCTCACGATTTTAGCGCAATTCCTGCCATTCGTCCATATCGCCGCAGCAAAACATATCGCTGATAATTTCGTGGGTTTATTGAAATACTTTAATTTTTTTTTCGATAATAATAAACTTTATGAAAAGATTTACTGTACATTATTGATATTTAAAACGCACTCAAAAAAATTCTTAAGTCAATCTAATTCAAACAGCCAATGTGTGTGACTTAATTTGATTTTTTTGTTAGATACGTATGACCGTAAGCTTACGAATGCTATCGCTTAAGTTTATTCTAGGTCGAAAAAAGTGGCACGTTCGCTCCCTGCCACTCATAATTCAAGGGAGTAAGGGTATGTGTAATTTCTACACTGATGGTTATATTTTGTGAAAATTACGGACTTTTTGATAACAAAAATCTAGAGACTATTTTATTTAATTTGTTGAAAAATGAGCCCAAATCGGCCGTAGGCCGATAAGAAGGAATTTTTATGTTTTTTATTTAAATCAATAAAATGAGGCCCCAAATCAGCCGAAGGCCAATAAAGGTGCCTTTATGTTTTTTATTTTTGAAAAAAATGAGCCCCGAATCGCCGAAGACCGATAAAGAGGATTTATGATTTTGAATTTAAATAAGTAAAGACAATGAAGCTCCAAATCAGCCGAAGGCCAATAACTGTGATTTTATTTTTTATGATATTGTGAAAAAGAGCCCAAATCGGCCTGAAGGCCGATAGAAGAGAATTCTATGTTTTTATTTAATTTTTTGAAACAAAGGCCCAAATGGCTGAAGACCTAACCGGGGACTAATAATGAATTTATCTTTCTTGGAATGAATCCCAAATCGCCAAGACAATTGAAAGGGATTCGTATAACTGTGGTTTTGCAGAAAGACAATTTCAGGAAAATATGGCCGATATTATTTTGGAGCTCTTTTTGGCCGATTTGGGCCTTTTTTTAACAAAATTGAATAAAAGAATATAAAATCCCCTTTTATTGGCCTTGCCGATTCGAAGCTTATTTAACAAATTTTAATTAAAAACATAAAACCCTTTTTATCGCCTTTGGTTGCGTCAAATGGCGTCAATATTTCGAAACTAAATTTCACAATCAATTTTTTTTAATTTAATTTTATTGCGCTGCTGAAGACTTATTCTAAACATTTGATATTTTACTTCATTGAACCTATTATAAAGTCCCTTATAAAATTAAAATTATTTGACGTTTATTTCGAACGCCAACGCGTGGTTCATTCTAAAAAAAATATTCGTCCGCATATATCGGAAAATGCCGAATATTGCCAAACTTTTTGAAATAAATTTCTGCGATATTGTGGCCAACGATAATGAATTAAGCTCGTAGACTAATTAAAAGTTGAATTTTGAAACCAGCCTCGATTCGACAACGTTCGTTGCCATCTTAAAATCTAGCCATATACGCAAAGTTCATTTAAACCCTACATTTATCTCTTAAATACACATTCCGTCCAATTAGCTATATAATGAAATGAAAATAAATTATTTTTAATGAATAAAAAGGCAATAGTGGAGATAAAAAAAACGCGGATGACCTCAGTGACTAAGGAAGTAACTCACCTTATTTGCTATCGCTTGTTTAAATAATTACATGTTTTCACACAAAAGTGAATCTACTAAAAATGACTCTCAAAAAATTGTTGTGAAAAATATTAATCAATATTTCGGAAGTTTCTGACTTCTAGAAATCCTCTCTTAAACCTAAGTGTTTTTTTTCTTCCATCAGGTGTTGAAATATTTTTCGTAGGATTTTTCGATTAAAGAGCAAAATACACAGCTTGTCACCACAATGATAGTCAAGAATAATCGAAGGTCCAGTTTTCTAATAAACATATTCGCAACCTATGGGTCTATATGTACTAAAAGGTCACCAGAGAGCAAAAAATCGTCGATTATTGAAATTTTCACAGGGGGATTTTTCCTCTCTGGCGACTTTTCAGTAACATATTGACTCATAGTTGCTAATATTTTCATCAAAAACGTACTTACACGTCTCTACGGATGAACTTGAGAATTGGACGTAATTTGATATACGGTCACAGCAATGGTACGGTGATCTGAAAAGTACTCAATCTTATGTAAAAATTTGTTGGTAAACTTCACCGTTTTATAAGCCTGTTCTCATTACAGCAAAGTTCGAATCAAAACACGTTACGAATACATTAAAAAATAATGTTTGGAGATATGTCATAATTAGTCTGTATTTTTTTGAAAATCAGATCACGTTACGGTTTTCTGAAAGCTGTTATGTTTAAAATTCTTAGATTATGTTTTATTTGCCCTTTTAAAATTCTCGGGTAATTTGAGTCATATTTGGTGTATTGAACCAAAACCTTATTTTTTCAGGTTTGAAGGTCACGTGACTTATTTTTTGAACTCGCTGTAATAATGAAAACAATCTTAAAAACTTTTAAGTACGCGCCTTACATTTTTCACAAGGTGTTTTGCGCAATTTTTGAAAAAAGCAGTACTATTTTTTTGCCAACCTTATTCCCTGAATATACGGTCACGTGATCATTTTTGGGCTATGTGTAATGGAAGAAGTCTTTGGAATTTTTTTGACCACGATCAAAGGGTTATTTGGGGGTTATTTGGTGATTCCAAAAATTTTTGCAAAACATAAATACAGTAGAAATTTTCAAAAAAAAACGCGCAGACATTATTTCGTTTTTAAGTTTATTGATAACTTTATAACTGATCGTGTCATTAATGATTACCGCGTTGTCAGAAATCGAGTCTACAAGTTAACATCAGTAGTACTGATTCAGTACCCTAAATGTTTTTTGGGAAAAAGTGAGGTCATTTTATTTAACCCGGAAATAAAAAAATTAAAGAAAATATCAATTAACCAAACGCTCATTCCTCTTTTGAAGGAATCTATTGCCTTGTTTTCTTGTTCCTCAGTTTACTCCTCTTGCTTTTGGTCACAACAAGCGTTACAAATCGCTTCAAAAACAAGTGGGTTTGAAAATTTGCTAACAGTTTTAAAGACATAGAGGGGGCGTATACTTCCATTCCGAATTGAGTTCATTTCATAAATATTAAAATTTGATATCAGAATTTTATTTAAGTTATCAGAATCAGAGAATTAAGTTTGACAAAAACCGCAGGACAAGTAAAATACCTTTATCAGAAATATTTTATTTTGAAATAATAGTTTCAGATTTTCTTTGGAACCGATTAGTTCATGGTATAAATTTTTTTTTCGAAAATAACAGATTTAAGTGGGTAATCATGTCTGATTTGCAATTTTGCAGAGTCATTCTTGTAAAATCTGAATCTTGAGCAGATTTCCAAAACTGCCAATTTGTAGAACCTAGCCTTAATCTTGTAAAATCAAAGGTTAAACTGAAATTTTGATGACTACACCACTCGTCACATAGTCGTCACAGGAGGTCACTACTCGAAATTTCAAAATCTATCTCCTCCGAGACCATTTATCGACATTTGTTCAAAAGTTGATATAATACGTGGAATAAGCAGACTAAGATTCGTAGGAAAGCGATTTACATTTCGATGACTGAATTTTCCTAGCGGTCTAATAAACCGACGATTTTTGGCCGTTTTTCACAATTTTTGGCTCAAAAATCTATCTCCTTCGAGGTTTAGTTTCAAAATGGGGCAAAATTTTTTTAAGTACACCTTGTAACATGCCTGAGATTCGTAGGGGAGCTTTTTTCTAAAATTTCCATTCATACTGAAAATATGATTTTTCGAAAAAAAAATTCGATAAATTTCTAAAAAAATGGGCTTCGATTTTTTTGCAAGTAGGCTCAAAAGAAAGCCAGTAAAACACTGAACAAAAATTTGGCTTATGTCAAGCCGATATTAAAGTTTGAGCGGTCAAATCTTAACAAACAATATTTTTTGACTAAATTATGAAAAAAATACTTAGAAAAATTCGAAAAAACGCGAAATTTTGTAGACATTACGAAACAATTTGGTGCACTCTAATTGCCTTTAAGTTTTCATAGAAATCAGACATGACCACCCCCATATTTTTGTTTTGGTCCTCTTGTGTCGCGTATGTGTGGGGGAGTGTATGCATACAAAAAAGTTTTGGCACATCTTGCACGCAAGCTAAACGCTAATTCTACGAACTGGCTAACCTCAATAATATCACCGACGCCCCGGTTAGCTAAAATTTAATCGAAAAATCAATTCCAGCCACCAGTACCCCCTTAAGCGCGTTTATAAATGGTCGTAATTGAAGATAATCGAAATCAAGCACTTAATTGAGCCTAAAGCCATTAATTAATAGAATCATGAATTTTGGCCACCCACACGTGGCCAACTAAACATCCTACACACACATGATCTTCCTCTCTTAAACTGTTTCCGGCAAAACATTAATCCGAGTTAATACACTGCTACACCCACAAGAGATCGACACTAGTTCCAGTTAAACTATATAACACACTATTCTATCAAAATGTGCTTACAAGTTTCAGCTCAACAGCTTTGTATACCACCTACATACCACTTATTACATATACTTATGATAAAGTCGCAACCGCAACATAATATATTTCCAGACCCGGGTACCGTGAATCGAGGTCATGGAGAACCAAAAAAATCCCACAAATCAAGGTCAGTCAGAACCTCAAAATACAATTTGAACTTCTTTCAAATTTTTGAGCTAGAACTTTGGGGTACAATTTGTAATCGAGCACTTTATAATCCCAGAATTTCTAGAGAACAAAAATAAGTAAGGCAAATTTCGACTTATTAATGATAAATAAAACGTAAGAATAGCAACTTCCAGCATGAGTACGTAATCATTAACCTTTGAAAGCAAAAATTGCAGACAAGGTAAATTTTGTCAATTTTTTCTAAATTATCTATAAAAAAGCTGAAGAGAAAGTTTATGATCAAACGCGAAGACAGAATAAAAGGTCTAGAGAGAACCTTTTTTTCCTTATGATTTTAATTTTTTTACCCCTTACACTTCAAGCGTCTTTTGGGGATGCTACTTTGGGCGCTTATAATGGAAAAACTAAAAGTGCTTGTATTGTTCTTTAGTCCGTGAGATTAAGGATAGACGAGGATAGTGACATTTACTTAGTGACCTGCAACCTACGGAATTCACTTGTGAAAAAATAAGAGAACAAAAATGAAAAATGGAGGAGATTCAGAATTCAATTTTCTGAAAAGTGACTACCTTAAAAAAAACCTGCAATTTCCAGTCTTCAATCTATAGCCTATAGTTAGCCTATATTTAAAAAATTATAAGATCATGAAAATACTCGGATAGACTTTTAATAAATTTGTAAGACATTTTTGTCTGAAACGCAATTAGCAGCCACGAACTTTCATCGTTTTTTATCTATTGTTGGAATTGTGGGTGCTTCCTCATTGCTGCTTTTTCTCTTCATTGAAGTTTAACTTTATATCCACGTATCACCATTTTCACATTGATTAGGCTAAAAATTGAAATATTTAAAAAGATGCAATAATCTTAACAATAATTATATTGAAATACTTTCATTTAGTGTGTTTTTCTTGTGATTATTATTCTTTGTAATTAACGACTATCCTATGTCTAAAATTGTTAATAAATCAATTACTTTTGCAAGCAAATCCGATATTCTAGAATTAGTTATTCGATAGTAGTAAACTTTTTATTGCTTGCAATCAATTTCTTGTGTGCTTGATGGTCGGATACAAGAAAAATAAGACCGAATTTGAGACCGTGGTCGAAAATAACTACTGCACCCACAACCCCCTTTAATGTTGCAATTTTTATAAACGGGTTTTAATGCAAAACAAATAAAAAAATGAAACATTACCTTAATGTGTATTTCACATTCACTATTTTGTCCACGCACTTCATATATATGGAATAGAAACCAAAAATGTATTTGTTTTTTTTAATTTCCATCTGAGAGTGAATTTCGTTTGTAATATATGTGAGATGCCGCGGCATGCCGTATCTTATTTTTGAGTTTGCGCGTTCTAACGCTCCACGTGTTTTCGAAACTGAAAATAATGTTTTGTAAATTCTTCGAAGGAAATTTAATCAATCCTGAAAAGTGAAATGTTTTCATGGGTTAATTTGTAGATAAATACCGTCTCTGAGAAAAAGTGAAAAAATGTCAAACAAAACATCTGTTTTAACCATAAATCTGACTTGGAACAATTCGTGTCTCCCGTAACAACTCAGCAAACGTTTCTATTTATCATTTTCAAACGCATGTTTTCTTGTTAACTTTCCGATTACAGTGTAAATTTCCGCTAAAAACAACTATGTTTCAAAAAAAAACTGAGAATAATCAAAAACATGGCACATTTAGTTTTCTGGATTTCATTTCGGGCAACCGGAAATGACTCGTCTAAGGTCCGAAATTTGAATATTGAAAAAACGGTGAACAGTGAAGACTTTAATCAGATTTGAAATTTTAGTCAGTTAATTTTTACATAATCATATAAAATTGTGAAATATGACCAAAAAATTAAATATGACCCAAGTATCGGTATATGCCGGTAAATTCTGATTGAGAAGAATTTCTTTCTTTTAGGAAAACTAATCGAACCCTAATCGTATATCGCCGAAAGTATCAATGACGATTTGAAATAAGAAATTTCAAAACTCAAAAATGGGTATCGATGTTTTTAACCTATCTTGTA
>SCLH01002104.1:46756-69678 GCA_004367855.1 Oikopleura vanhoeffeni
AAAAATTAAAATTTTGAAATGATCAGTTTGGGAGGCTCAGGCAAAAAGAATCTCCTCCACCAGTTAAGAAGATACAGTTTCGGCTCATACAGCATCTGAAAGCACTAGCCTTGTTTGACAATCCATTAGAGAGTTTTTTTGAAATTTTGATTCGGCGTCTCTTGGGGGCCATGTCAACTTTTCATTTTGAGCCTAAATTTTTGACATAATTAAGAAACCAGAAAAAATGCTTCAAAATAATTTTTTCCGTAAATACAAACACTTTTAAGGATTTTGGTACAATTTTTAACTCGGTAGCGTCGAAAGAAAACAAATTAGCGCACTTTCAATTTAAATCATAAATAAATCAATAATTTTTGTTTTCGTTTTTTGGCCGCCAAAAGCAAAATTTCGAGTAAAGGACAATAATGCATTATGTGTGAGACTTCTTTTGAGCCTCACACAAACAAATAATATAAAATGATAAAAATTGAAGGAGTAGTTACGAACTGTGTGCCTTTTAAAAAGTTTTTTAAAAGCGTAGGTGACGGCGTAGGTGAAATTTTATCAGATTATTGTGAAGTTTTAAATCACCGCGAAGGTTGGTTCTGTTAGTTACAAATGTTTTTGCAATATCACCTTTGCTAGTTTGGCGGGAAATGACCTTGGAAGAGACTAAAATCAGCGACACCCACTCCCTTAAGGGAGTACTGGTCGCTGGAATGGGTTGCTGGAGGGGTTAAAGTTCAACGTCAATTTCAAGCTCACTTATTTGCTCGACAGAAACAAATATATTTTTTTTGGTCAACTTTCTCATGACAATTTTTAAGATAATATTTTCTAACTTGAGAAATGTGAAGCACTTTTGGTAATAAACTGAAAAACTCATTAACAGTCCTCCTAGGTTAACTCGTAGAATGTCGAAGTGAGTATGTACTCAGACTGCATTTCTGCCATCTGGCTGCCAATCTTATAAATCGACCCATATAACTTATATGATATAATCTAAGTTTCATTATTAACCTACATTTTTTATTATCTTGACCCCCACCTGCATTTTTGTGTGTTTAAAACACAGAGACCAAAAATATTTTGGTAAAGTATCATTTTTGCCGGCGGAATACCCGAACAGACCCCGAAAGTTCCTCTTATTTTCAATTTCAAGAATTTCGGTGAGTTTCGAAAATTTCTCATCAGACTGGATATGCATTATTTTGATGCAATTTTTTGTTTTTTGCAGTTAAAACAGCACTGGAACAAGATAATATTCTACAAATAACCTTATAAAATAATTTTCGGAAAACAAAATTCTGACATTTTTTGTTTTTTCACTCGGCACCACCTGGTGGTGTAATTGACGATCGAAATTTTAAATTGACGATTTGAGAAGGTTTACATCGCGCGTAAGAAATTTCATTACGTACAAATTGTGGCCCGTAAAATTCTACCAAAGATAGGCAAAATAATAGTGGTCACTGGCCATACCTGAATTAATCTTTTCATGAAAAAACATTTTTCCGCTCACGCATTTTCGATGGTTAAATTTTTCCGTCAAACAACCAAAATTTTTTCTTCAAACTAATTCATAATTTTTATTCTGCCTAAATCAAAATTTTGTTGCGGTCACGCTCGTGCGGGTTTTAATCGAATAAATCATTATTTATCTCCTTTTTATCGAGTTTGAAACCAGAAAATAGAGTTTTCTAGAGCGATTTTCTGACCACTAAGGGGCCCGAAATTTTTTTACATCATTTGGATCGTTTTATTCGGTTAAAATAGCCCGCCCCTGAGGTCAAAGAGCAATATTAATAGGTAGCAAATACTAGTGTGTTTTAAAACACTCAGTTGCAGGTGGGTAATATAACATTGAAAACAGGTGGGGGTTTAAATACAATTCAGTCAATTTGTTATACAATTAAAAACAAAAAAATTTAAAACAAATAAAAAGGCATTTCATGGGGAAAAAAGATTGCAAAAATCACCTCCAGTTACACACAAAAGTGCAATTATAACTATTATTGATAGAATGAATTGAAACACTTATATATATCTTAAACTACGTCATATCAAACTTCAAATGATTTGCTATCGCTCTGTTTAAAAATAATTATATGTTTTTCACAGAATTTTTTAGTAAAATGACTTTTAAATTGTTGTGGGATATTTTCTTTCCCGTTCAAGGTGAATGTCAGTTTCAAGTTAATCGGACAAACTTGAAAGTACCACCAAAATAATCGGAAAGGTTGATTTTTGATGACAATATTAGCAACTATTGCTCAATTTTGTACTTAAAAGTCACAAGAGAGCAAAAATGGTCAGATTTCTTAAATGGATTTTTCTCTCTGGCGCCCTTCCAGTACATAATTGACCCATAGTTGCTAATATTTTCATCAAAAAGTCGACCCTTCCGATTCTTTTGAGGGAACTTACAATTTGAAGGTAACGTGATAATTTTTGGACTTTGGTGATATGGAAAAAAATCTTAAAAACTTTTAAAGAACCTCCTCACTCCTTTCAAAACGTGATTTA
Source organism: Oikopleura vanhoeffeni (assembly GCA_004367855.1). Classification (NCBI taxonomy): domain Eukaryota; kingdom Metazoa; phylum Chordata; class Appendicularia; order Copelata; family Oikopleuridae; genus Oikopleura; species Oikopleura vanhoeffeni. The sequence continues at coordinate 49,265 of SCLH01002104.1, forward strand.
AGCAATTTAAAAAAAAATACTATTTTTGCGAACCTTATTTCTTCAATAAACGGCCACGTGATCATTTTTGGACCAAAGTCAAATTAAAAAATAATCTTAGATTTTTTTTGATCACGATCAAAGGTTTTTTCTGGTGATTCCTTAATCCATTACTTTGTAACTGATCTTGTCATTGATGATTAAGCGTCGTAAAATGCGATTAAATCATTAATGTCAGCTAGATGGCAGAAATGCAGTCCACGAGTTGAATTACAGAATGCCGTATAAATTTGGAAAAAGAAGGAAAAATATGTTTCGGTTAATTCAGAGGAGGTAGATTTTTGAAATTTTTGTTTAATTCTAAAGAATCGCATTTTAGTAAACCAGAAGTGAAAAATCGGCAAATAAAAGTTGTCGAATTTATTAGTACCATAAAATTGTAGTTTAGATAATGCTGAGAAGAAAATCTGCTTACAACTTTTTGATATTTTGCGTTGTTCTCGTCGAAAATTTGGTTTTAATGTTTTGCTGAGAAAATAATTGAAAAAGTTCTCAAAAAATTAAAATTTGAATTTTTTTTTGAAATTTTTATCATTTTCTTTAATAAATGCATGCTTTTTAATCATTCCCTAGCAAGTTGGTGCTATTTGTAGACCTCAAAGTAACTAAAAACAGTACGACCGCTAACCCCGTAAAGGATCCAGAACTTTATTTGTGGTATTTTCTGGGATTGAAATTTTTCATGCTTTGATGAGTATTTTAATTTTCAAAACGTAAATTTTTGTAACCCGAAAAAAACCATGGCCACCCTAATCGGCATCACATAATAAATTAACAAGAAAGTAATCACCGACATGCCATAAATGATAAAGAAAACGATAAAGAGCTAAAATTTGGTTGAATTCATCGAATTAAGAAGAATTCGAAGATTAAAAAATTGATTAAAAAATAGATTAAAAAATTAATGACTTTGTTATATCTTTTTGAAAGTCAATCTCGGATCCGAGATGACCGTACTATTTGGTGACTGAGAGATAGTTGACCACTAAGTTTTTTTAACCAGATAAGTCTGTGAGCGATCTTTTTTGACTACCTTGGTTAATAAATATGAAGATCCTGATCAATTATGGGACAAAAATTTTATAACATTTATTTGCTCTTGCTATCAAAATTAATTAACTTTATATTGATAATAATGTCATTCAGTTCAATTCTAAATGGTAATATTTTTGAAAATAGGCAATTTTTACGCATGAAAATTTTATAGTTTTGAAACCTCAAGACTTTTGAGAAAACGCTTTCAGCCTAAGATAGGAACGGCTCAAAAATTTGTTTGGCTCAAAATTCTCTCAATTATTCTCAAATTGTAGCCCAGAAAATGTTTAAACCATAAATGATTTTAGCATAGAATTTTTGAACAATTTTTGCGTGAAATTTTCAGAAATGGCTTAAAAATAAAAACCGATTTTTAAAATTTCCTAATATTTTGATATGCTTGCAAAAGTATATTTTTATAACAAGGTATCAATCAGTTATTTCACTCTTCTGGTTTCTCAGTTTACGCCAAAGACTTTGTTAACGACTTCGAAAATATGACAAGACCGCAAAAATCAGTTTCAAAGTCTTCTTCGAGTCGTTAAAAAGTAATGTACAAGGAATCCAATTTCCAATTTCCCATACATATTAAGTGAACGCAAAGTATAAAAATTTTGATAATCAAAATGTTTTCGAACTTGGGAAATTGATGAAAGTTATATCACAGCTGTACAAGCTGAAATTGAATAAACATTTTCAGCTTAAATTTTTGACCAAAATAAACACAAGCTCTAATTGTTGAAATTTCAGTTAGACATAATTAAAAGGGTTTGGATCCAGAAAATTGTGAACTGATCATTTTCATAGCGATTTGATTCCTGCGATCTGACACGATTATATCAGGTTCTTAATTTCAATAAAAGATTTCCAACATTGTATAGGTAACTTTTTCGCTAGAAAATAGTCAATTAATTATCATCGCGTTTTTCAATCTTTCTTAAGATTCAATGTTCATGGTGAATTATTTTTGGATTCAAAAGTAGTGGTATGTCTTTAAATAATAAAGTAACTTTTTTATTTCAGAGAACCTGACAAATTAATTGACCTTAACATTATCTTGAAAAACCAAAAAACTTGATCATGTCGAAGATTAATTCAACAAAATTTGAATAAACATTAGAAAAATAATGTGAATTCAGATACAAATTGCCTGCCGTATTAAGAAATTTTTGATAGAAATTTTTTTCTAAATTTTCGCCATGGAAGTATGACTTACTAAGTATGTTTGCTTCACAAAAATATTATTTTTTAGCTCTCAAAACGTTAAAAAAAAAGTTTTGATCACGAAATAATATTTTTCATAAATCATAGATGAATAATTATATTTTTACGTGAACGATGTTACCTTGATACGTGCTCTTTTTGTTTGTTTATTACTCAAAATGATATATTTAATCGTTTTGAATAATTTTTAAATAAATTTTGTCAAATTGTTTCAATTTTGCCAAATTTCAAGATCAGTTATAGGCTTTAACTTGTAGCCTGTAACTTATAGGAGCCCAATGGTCAAAAAAATTTATTTCACGATTATAGTAGCTTTCCACAAAGCAAAACCGGAAGTAATTAGTCAATTAAAATATGACCACAAAACTTCCTTTTGTGATCAGCTTCTAAGAATGAAATATCTGACCAGATTAGCGTTTTAAATGAACTTCCGGTTAGACTGGAAGTGATAGACCAAAGAAAATATCACCAAAATTTATCCGAATACTAGTCCTATGTAATTTACTCCTCAGTATTATATCAATAATTTAAAATCCGGTGTAACCGGAAATTATTCGTCGAAAAAAATAGCACTGAAATTTTTCTGGTAGAAAGTTGACCCAATAATTCTGTAAGAATATCAGTTTTTTTGTATTCTATGAGTTTTAAGTTCATTGAGTTCTATTGTGAAAAAACCCATTCCAACCCGATCTTCAAAATTTTTGAACGTGTGAGATTTTAAATTAAATATTACAGTAAATAGACATATTTTACACATACTCTGATTTTATAAAGCTTCAGGGGCATTAAAATGCTCCAAATTGATTGGTGATGGTTTAAAAATGTAATGACGACCAAATCAGCAAAAAAATTGAAAATTTTTGCATTTTTTGGATTTTTTTCTAAGGTAGTTTTTTTTTAAGGTTGGCCCACCCCTTCTCATGACGATTACGAGAAAACCATAAGCGATATCAGAAAACGGTTTTTTGCATTCAACTGCCACCTAAAAAAGCTCAATAAATTTTGTTTTTCATCGGACTACCGGTTCACCGGTAACCGTAAATCTATAATATAGGTATTTTCAGTATGAAATTTGAGAAACNAAATCGAAACTCGTTTTTTTCTTCCAGGAATTCATCAAAAATATAGTTCAAGCAGTAAATCTGTAGACAATCGTGATATAAGAATGAACAAAGATAGAAATCTAACTTTCCGGCTGATTTAAAGAAAAAAAAATTTGGGCCCATCGAGATTCGAACCTACCAAAAAATTACATTCCGGTTTATATCCGGTGAACCGGATGTGAAATCAACTTAATAAAATTTCGCTATTGAGCTTTTTGAGTTGGCAGTTGAATTCAAAAAACATTTTTTGATATTATCTATAGTTTTCCCGCAATCGTCATGAGAAGGGGTGGCCCACCTAGAAAAATTACATAAAAAAATTACTTAAGTGTTTTTTTTTAATTTAATTTAGAAAATTACGTTTGCTCAAATTTGACCACTAAAACTTCAAATATCGTCTTGACGTTAACCAACTTTCTGATCAGGCTTTTTTTGAGCCTACTGTCAAAAAAATCGAAGCACATATTTTTCGGAAAGTTTTTCACGTGACATTAAAAAATTCATATTCGAAATTTTAGCCGGAAATTGCCTAAAAACTCAGCTTAATCTATCAGATAAACTCTAAAGAATAGTTTGTAAGCCATTTTGCATATATATGTATCCTCGTGGTAGAAAGATTTAGAAGTCTAAAATTATCAAAAATCGTCAGTCTTTCGGCGTTCTAGAATTGTTTAGTCGCCGGATAAAAACAAATCCCTCTTGAAAGATAGACATGCTAACGTTACGGGTTCTGTGGAAATTTAAGCTATCGGTGTAGATGTCAAAAACCATATGTAATGTACTATTTCGCAACATCAAGGATAGATCTACAAATAAGTATTTTCGGTTTTTCCAAAATATAATCTTGGGTTTCAAGATATATTATCGTGAATATGTCAAATCAGAGTCCCACACCCCCTTAAGGGAGTACTGGTCGCATTTTAAGTCAAAAACAGGGTTTTTCAGCGTCGCCTCAATGAAATACTAAAACAGCACGAACATATGATTTTCAGTTAGGGATAATTGAACATTAATCTTGCTTCCACAAAACACATCGGAGGACTCTTGATTAGCCGACCCAATCAGGAACGACCTTTCAAAAGTGGCACTATTTCACTTCAAAAGCCTACTCCTCCCTGAGTTTGAAGATAGAGAATACTTTATTAGCTTTATTGACCACAGAGAACGTGGCAAAGCCCCTAGTCGAGTTTTACTCAAAAAATTTCATCCGGCGCTTTAATGAGCAAAAAACTTTTTTTTTTTTTTTTTTTGGTCAATTTTTTCTCATTTAAGCGCCGGATGAAATTTTTCAGAGTAAAACTTGACTAGGGGCTCTGTCACGTTCTCTGTGGTCAATAAAAGCTATAAAAGTATTCTCTATCTTTCAAAACTCAGGGAGGAGTACGCTTTTGAAGTGAAATAGTTGCCACTTTTGAAAGGTCGTTCCCTGAATTGGTCGGCTAATCAGAGGCCTCCGATGTGTTTTGTGAAGCAAGATTAATGTTCAATTATCACTTAAACTGAAATCCATATCTTTCGTGCTGTTTCTAGTATTCATTGAGGCGACGCTGAAAAACCCTGTTTTTTGGCCTTAAAATGCGACCAGTACTCCCTTAAAGAGCATATGATATTTCTGAAATTCTAAATGTCTTATCCCTTGTGAAGAAGTAGGGGGCAATTTGTATCTGGCTTACAATGGCAAACACAAAGGCAGTTTTTTCCATCAATTTCATTTGTCATGAGCAGTGCAAGGAATACAGCGTTGAATCTGAATAATATCAAAAGGGAAATGATCGTATGAAATTTTTATTAAAAAACAAAATCTCTTAGTTGACACTAAAAATTAAAAACTTACATTTCACTATACAGTGAGCGTTTTTTTCGTGGAAACAAAAAGTAAACAATTCGGGAGAATTCTCCTCAAATTATAGACGATTCTCCCAGACACTTGAGATTCTGTTCCTCCTCAAAAAACGCATACTGTAAATTATAGACTATAATTATGCATAATATAATTAATTTGAAAGTACGATTACCGGTGCCAAATCACATTGTATTCTCGCCGTAAAAAGCAAAAGAAATTATTTTCAAAGAAAAATCTTACCACTCAACAAACTGACACCAAGTGGTTATTTGATTATTATAAGCTATTTTGATCAAGTAACTGATTTTTTCTCGGTAGGCCAGCCATATCCCTTTATCACCTTTTGGTTAGAATGCGTAGCCACTACTCCTTTTAACGTGTGATTTTAACGTTGTGGCTACGCATTCTAACCAAAAGGTGATAAAGGGATATTATAACATGTTATAAATAGACCTAATTTCTTTAGAATGAATTGTCGGAATAATAACCTCACTTCTAATATATTAAAATATAAAATTATTTTTTAATTATCCATTTTTATTCAATAATGCATATAAACGATTATATTTCCAATATGCAGCATATCATATGCTTCAATTGTTTCGTAGACAAGAAGCCGCTCAATAGGTGCCAAGGCATGAGTAAACTAAATCAAACCGTCAATAGCATTTCAAATTGTACGATCAGGTTAACATTAATTTCCAATATGTTTTAACAAAACATTTTTAAAAATCATTAAACTTAAATTTTTTCAACAAATTAATGATAAAACATGTTTTTTTATTAAAAACATCTTTTGGTAAAAAATATGTCCCAGTACAATCAGCTTCAACTTTTTTGTCTTATTTTTTGAACACAAGTTTTAAATGTTGCTATCTAGTTCTTTCATTATTCAGGCTTTATAAAATAAAATTTGCATATTTGAACATAAAAGTGTATTAACAGATTATTTTCCAATAATACCACATTTTTTTTATTAAATATTATCACTATATTTTAAAGCTCGTTTCTGATTGGTCGAGCAATCAGGGACCATCAATTATAGTTCACGGTGTGAAATTTTTGTTTACATATCATATTTAATTTATTGGTTCTACAATGTGTAAGCTTTAGGATTTTCAGCCTCAAAAAACAGAAAATAGTCTTTTTTCATGAGGGGTAGTACCCCTGGGGTACTCTCTTAATTTATTTTATTTGTTTTTTATGAGCCCAAGAAGCCATATGCAAAAAAGTACCTCCTTAAGACTTATATCAACCCCGGTTCCATAATTATTTCACAATATTAATTTTTCTCAAATAATCGACGGCCCTTGTTTCTTTCACAAAAACCAAAGAACTCGTGTTTGACGGCGGTTAATCAAGTGGCTAGAGTGAATGGTACTGTGGTCATAAAGATCCCCAGTCCAAGGCTAGATATTCTCACCGTACTTTTCAAAAATGTTTCATCTCGGTCAGTTTATCTGTAAAAGCCCTGACGAATGTCAGAATTAATTCCAAAAACTTGCTCAACCGAAAACTGTGTGGGCGCAACAACAAGAAAAATGATGCTGGCTTACAAACTTTTAACTGAAAATAATCAAAATTGCCAATGTTTTGAATTATGAAATGCATGGCTTTTGCTTGTTCTTGCGATTATACGCCCTGCATGTGAACATACTGCGATCATTCGCCCCACCCTGCTTTGAAATGTATCAAAAAATAATTCTAGAAAAAACAAACATTTCGACCCTGATTTTAAGTAATTAACATTGGCCGAAAACAGGCACTACAAGTATTCAAAGCAAGCTTATTCACTTTATTTTTTATCACTGGTTAAATTATATAATATGGTTATATAATATAATATTATATGGTAAATTACCATTGGTAATATAATATGGTTGTTCATATCACTTTATAAAATAATTCAATTAATTTGGTATATGCAGCATAATTTATGCTGCATTAATATAATAGAATCGACAGCTAAATTAAAAAAAAATCATTAAAAATTTGTCTTTAAAAAAACTATCAGAAAAAGTTTCTCAAAAGAAAGCCCAATATCGCCAAAAGTTTATTCCGAAAAACGTCAATATTGGGCATTTCCGCAATATTGGCACTTTCGGTGATATAAAGACGAAAAAAATTTTTCGTTCAAAAATAAAAACGTTTGGCGATTTCGAACGTCATTATTTTAATAGTTTTTTAAATTTCACGAAGAGTTTAACAATAGGCACGCCCGTGCTATCTGTACCCAAATTGGCATGATAAAATTTTTTAATGCAGGGCAATTGTGGTCACCTAGGCAATGTGTACTGAGAACAAAAAAAAGCCGATTGGCCAATTTGGTTACACTAAACACAACCCTTAGATATCAAAGATAACTTTTAAAAGGTTACCTTTTGCCTGATTTTTCACTTACACGTCATAACTGTGACGTCAGGCAATAAAGTGACCAATTGAATCACATAATTCTTGAAACTAGTTGACAATCATTTGACTTGATTGGTTACAATCGTTTCTGACATAACAGTTATGACGCATGATGATCATCTTCAATATCTCTTTAACACCTTTCGCTGAATCTGAGAGATGTAGGCTGAAAAGCGGCTAGGGAGCCAATCCTGACACTCCTCAGACNCCTCCTAGCCACTCATGAGGTCGTTTTTCAGCCCACATCTCTCAGATCCAGCGAAAGGTGTTAAAGGGATATAGACGATTTGTCATAGTTTACTCAAAATTTTTAAAATAAAAAACGAAAAATTTAGCTAGAAATCGATATAAATTAATAAATCATTATATAAGTTATTGCGCACTACCAATAAAACTATTTCAAAATGTTCAACCGCGCCAAAAATGTGACAAATTTTGCCAGATTCAGTGTCAGAACAATAATTATGCAAGATGTCCAACCCTCGATCTCGAGTCCAAATACTTTCGTGCTCAAAAGTAAATTTCAAGAAAAGTTAATCTTTCAAACTGATCGCAAGAGGAATGTCAGTGTTGGCATCGGCCAAAGATACCGCCGTGTCCATTATTTGCGATAATCTTGATTGAACTGAACATTAGGCTAAAAATATGGATTCAAAACTTTTTTGGTTAAGGGAGTACCGCGGTATACCGCTCATGGATTGACAGTCAAACAAAAACTGTTCACAATTTATTTTAATGCATTTGTTTTGGAAATTTCGTCAATTTTAAACAAACTGGGGGTACTTTTAACCCCATACTTCCTGAGTAACGTACTTTTCATCGTTTTGAAAATATACCGCTTCACCATTTTTATCAAAATTTATAGATTTTCATAAATTCCAAGTTTATTTTCGGAAACAAAAAAAAACACAAAAATTAAAGTCTAAAGTGACAACTCTCCGCTAACTCATCAGCTATATCCCTTTATCACTTTTTGGTTACAATGCGTAGCCACAACGTTAAAATCACACGTTGAAAGGAGTAGTGGCTACGCATTCTAACCAAAAAGTGATAAAGGGATATAATCATATTGGTTTGAAATCTTTTACTTCAAAATCCAAGGAGAAGTAGGCTTTTGCGTGAGACCCTAAAATCAGCTCAAAAATTTATTTTTTTGGCTATTATGGGACCAATTTATTTTTAATTTTTTAAAAACGATATTAACAGACCTGCTTACATATTTCGTGGTTCATTAAATTTAAATATATTATTCACATCTTCAAAACTGAATTAGTCGATCGTTCTGATTAGTCGATCAATCAGTTATCTAAAAGTATACTGCAGGATGTGACATTATTATTCGCATATCACTTTCTATTTAACAACAGGGTTCTACATTGTAGACTCTACAATGTGTGGTCTTTAAGATATTTGGCCTCAAAAACACAAAATTGTCTTTTTTCATAAAGAGTACCCCTTAACTTGAAGGTTACTCAAGTTTGGAAATGGTTGATCATCATTTTCTATTACAATCGAAAAAATTATCAAATTCATTTCTAATGTGGACGCACAATGGACTAATGTGCCATCAATATTTCATTCTTGGTTTAATATGAATTTCCAAACCAAATTACCTCGTACAGTAAGTATCAGGGTGTCGAAACCATTCATACTTTGATTTTTTATTTGATTTTAAGAACAAAATTAAAAAAGTGCGAATAAGATCATTTTTAATTTATTTTACGTAAGATTTTTCATAAACGATATTCATTAACTTCAGGCATTTTCGGTTGTACTCCGCAAAAAAGTAGCTTAATGATTCTGCACATTTAAAAATTATTTTGATATCAAGTTTTTTTCATGAAAAATGGTTAAAAATTACCAAAAATAGAGAAAACAAACCTTCATTATCAAAAAACGTCCTGACGATCAAAAACGATGACGCTGAGTACAACCATAATTTTATCGGAAATTTTTTGCAACAATTGCTTTTTTAAAATTTGGTACCAAATGACACAAACCGGTGATACAAAAAAGTGATTCGGCTTAATTTTTGATGAAAATATGTAGGCATGTATGAGAAAAGTTAAACTGGCCATTTTTTATGTTTTTACCAAAAGATTTCAATGAGAAAATCAGAAAAAATTTTGGTCCAAAAATTAGGAATATTTTCGAAATGTTTTCAAATTTTTTGAAACTTTCAGGAATTCCATAATTAAAATTCGCACTCAAAATTTCTAAAAAATAGATAAAAAAAGTGATTGTATTGGGTCAGAAAATAATTATATCAGCTAAACTAACTATTATAAGCACAAAAATGAAACTAACTTATGATTTTCTTAATTCATATTTATGGCTATCTGCCAAATTTATGGCAAGTTGCCATTGGCAACCCCTTAACGGAAAATTGTTTTTGACTGTACTACAGGGGGGTGCGGCGTATAGTTGGAATGTTTATCGCCAAAAAGCCCAACTATACGCGTAATTGCGTAGGTTTTTGCGGAGGCTTGCGAGGTTCGAACTATACGCGTACAACTATACGCCGCACGGTGTTCAACTTAGACAAGAACTACTCAAGGCTCTTTTTGTATGTTAGATTTGGCTGAAAACCCCCCTGTAGTAGGTATTTCGTAATTATAACACGGTAAAACATGAAATTCAACGTTCTCGGTTGGCAAAACGGCTTTGAGGTTAAAAACTATCCAGATTATACATTATGTAACAAACCGTGTAATTAATTTGAAACACTTTGATCTTTTGTAAACACAAATTACGTCATAATTTAAATCAAAAAAGGTCATCGTGTTTCAAATTAATTACACGCTATCCAGTTCGAACTTATGTGTCAAAATCTTCTATGTGTCAAAATCTTCTTATGGAATCACTTTGTAAACTGCCATTTTTCAAGTTTGTCTTGCCGGTCAACGCCTTAAGGAGCCTTTAAGGGCCTTAAGGAGGTGATGATGGTGATTTTTGGGATTTCAGAGGCTTCGTACGGTTAGAAAAATGCAGACTGGACATTTTTGAAACATACATTAGGAAGATCTATTATTGATCTCGCGATTCCATCAGACAGTTTAGTACCACTCTCACCAACCATCTGGTTAACCGCGGTTAAACACGAGTCCCTCAGCTTTTTTCAAAGAAGCAATGATCCTAGAGCTTATATCGGAAAGTTTTGAGATTTTGTGAGAATCCGGACAATTGTCTAAATTTTAGTGTACAGGAGCTTTTTTGTCGATTTTCACAACAACGGTCAGCTGGAAACGATATTTAAAACTATGATTTTGAACACAGCGGATTCTAGAAAAAAAATAAACTTATTCATCAAAATTATTTTTCGATCTCTAGCACCGTTTTTGTTTAAAATCAGACCATAGTTGCTAATATCGTTTCCAGCAAACCGTACCCAAGGAATCTTTTGTTGGCATTTAATTTTCTAATTCTCACTTTCATATCCAAAATTGTCGATTTCGCGCACTTTTTTGTCGATTTACAGCCAATTTGGTCGAAATTCGAAAAAGTACTTCCTGCAAGATGTTCATCACCCCTTGGACTTGTTACATTCCGAAAATGACGTTTCTTGCATTTCCACAGAAAAAGCATTTAATCAAAACGTCGAAAAACACCCTTTTTCGGCACATTCAACCAGATTGCTGATCCCTGAGGCGTAAATCAGCAAAAAAATCAACAAAAAAAACTAAAATTTAGACAATTTTCCGGATTCTCACCAAACCTGAAAACTTCCCGATATAAGCTCTAGGATCCTTGTTTCTTTGAAAAAGCTGAGGGACTCGTGTTTAACCGCGGTCAACCAGATGGTTGTTGAGAGTAGTACTAAACTGTCTGATGGAATCGCGAGATCAAAGAGAGATCTTCCTAATGTATGTTTCAAAAATGTCCAGTCTGCATTTTTCTAACCGTACGAAGCCTCCGAAATCCCAAAGATCACTATCACCACCCCCTTAAAGGCCTCGGTGCTATTTGACAGATCCTGATATGGGCGCTTGATAAAAAAACTTTTTACTAGGTATATATATTTCCTTCAATTAACCCCCAAAGTTATGTTTTAGAATCTAGGCAACTTTTGTAACTTTTGAATTTTCGTATTATTTTTAACATTTTTTAATTAATAAAAAACAAAAAATAAATTTTATCAGAATTTAGACACTTTCGATAGCAAACGCGCGTTTTTATCCGAAAGGTTTTAAGTGGGAAAAAGTTTACGATCAAGAAGAAAAAATTTAAAAAATGCAAATCTGTCAAATAGCACCGAGGCCTCCTTCCTTCTTTCTGATTGGACTATAGAGTTAGTCCAGCTAAAGAAATACAAAACAGATGACTCAACCAGTAGTTCTTAGCTCCAAATTCCAAAGTTAAAATTTTAATGATTCAGTTTGAAAAATGTTAAACATTTCGAATATCGCATAGTTTTGCGATTATATTCCCTTAGGAAGTAGATTGTTAAATTCTGGTTTGGTCTAGTACATTGGTACTACTAAACGTACATAATGTACTAGAACAAACCAGAATTTAACAATCTACTTCCTAAGGGGATATATTTCGCATCAAAGTTTGTTATTATCCGTGGATCAAACATAAAAATTGGCTAAGCTCTGCAGGTTTCTGTACTTTATAAAACCGGAAATTAAAAGTTACAAATGGGAAATTCTCCGTTTAAGAATACTCAAAAAAGCTCGAAAGTTTTCTCGCAAATTTATGATGTGTAAATTAATTCTTTTCGATAAACAGTAGTTTAGACACGCATGAGTCCAAATTGATAACTTTCCTATCAGAATTGTATTCACAAAAAATTTGCGAACATTTTTAAGGAGATCAGATAACCAAATTATGAATTTTCAGAGGACTGAAGACGATAATAATCTTAGCAAGAAATCGTTGATAAATTAGTTTGAGATGAAAATTAATAAATGAATACATTAAATGATTATATTTAAGTGCATATAAAATAAACTGCGTCTTCATAACAAATTTTCGTGTTAATAAGCGTTTGCTGATTGCATCCAAAAATTTTAAAATAAGCAATAAAAGCCTGTTTATATTATTCTGTTTCGATAGTCAAAGTTATATTTTTATAAGTGTTTTTCTTTAACCTGTACGCACTCATCGTACACTATTGTACGAGATTGACCTTTTTCGACCCACGAAATGTCTGTAGAACTTTAACCGCTGTATATTTATTTTTGAGATTCATCATGATTGTACAAAATTGTCCGAAATTTTCAAATATCGTACTAAAAACTTGATTGCATTAATATCCTCTGAGTTATACCTCTCGAAAGACAAAACAAAAATATATTTTGAGTGCTTCTCTTTGAGTCAGGAAACGACTCAAACAAACCCCTCTCACATTTAAGTGTGCAATATCGAACTCGAAATTGTACGAGAATTCCGAATATCTAGATTAAAATGCTGTGAGATAATTTTTGATGAAGTTATAGCGCTTGAAAAATGAGAAACTTTTTTTTTCTAGCACTTCTGTCTCACAAAACTTACGATACAAATTTATTGAGTTGTAATTATAATTCACGAATCCAATCACTGATACAAAATTGTTCGGCCATTCGAACCATCTTTTAAAAAAAGAAATCCGACTTTTATTTTGCCGACGCGAGCGCTTTTACGGTGAGTTTATTGAATTTCGAACAAAACTCTGAAAACCCCGATTGCTCTCTATCATTTTCAAATCATCTCTATATAATCAGTATTTTGCGATAATTATGACATTAAAAAATGGAGGACGAAGATGACTATTTCTTTGACATTTCCGATGGATATGATATGCTGATATTTTGAACGATTTTGATGAAGAAAATTTTGATGTACATGAAGTAGAATTCGACAATGAAAATATTTCGACATCGATAATCTAGCATACACTTTTTAAGAAGAAACACCAGAAACTTTAAAATCGAATTCTATTTTTAATTCCTATTTATTTGAGAGAAACAAAAGCTAGAGAAAAAATAGAAAAATTTTTGAAAATAAAAATTTACAAAATATAAAAAATCTCGAATAATACTAATCGTAATTTTTTTTTAAATATGTGTGTACAAGAGAATATTTACTTTAATATATGTGATTAAAATGTATGATTTGAAAATGTCTTGGGTTTTTGATATAGACAAATATCGAAATGTTCTCCCCGGGGCGCAATAGTGTGGTGTTTGACCACTTTTAAAATCGATATTTTTATTAAATAAAAATAAGGTTGAAGATAATTGTTTGAACTATGTGCCTCCGCCTTACTTTTTAATCGGATGAGTGGTTCTGCTTTATGATTTTTTGAAAAGTGCTCGTACAATGATGTACGAGTGGTGCGTACCGGGGTTAGAAAATTAATGGTGCGATCAGGTCAAGCGGTGCAGATGGAGGTCATGAACAGATTTTTAGAAATTGAAATTTATTGGTTTGCCCGTTATTTGCAAAATTTTTTTTGTTCATTTTATGTGAAAAATTTTCATTAATTTTATCTCAAAAATTTGGATAAAAATAAGGTTCATGTATTAATTTCGCGATGTTGACAATTCCTGACAATATCTCCGATGTGCTTAAAACAATTGCCCAAAATTTCGCACAAAACAAAATAAACGTCTACTATCAATTCTTGCTATCACTTTTACGGCGAATAAATGGGATAAAAACGATTATTTTTGCAGGAATAAGGTTTAAAATCGCTGTTAATTATATTCGGGGATAATGTCATGAAGGTGTTAAGAATACAAATTAACTAACCGAATTAACAATATGTTGCAGATTAGTGCCTAGCTGACAAAAAAATGGGGTCAGTATTTAAACTTAATTTTCTTGATAAAATGTTTTAGAAGTTTAAATTCTTAAAATGTTTGCTTATCAAATTCAAATTTCATAATCGGATATCGATGACGGGCCCGTAGACATTTGTAGCCACTTTTGAGCCAAACTTTTTATATAATTCGGTTTTTGAAAACGACTTATGCAATTGACTTCTTTAATAGCTCAAACTGAGCACAAATATCCAGAAAATAATAAAATAAAACAAAATTAAAACCGATCCGAATCGGACCTTTTTTTATTTTTTCAAAGATAACTGGAATTGTTTAATAATCGGTTTGAGTTTAAAAATTGAAAATAATTCGGACCTTTTTTCTTATTTATTTGTCTCTAAATAATTGTGCTCAAATTGAGTTATCTAAGTACTCAATCAGATGAGTAGTTTTCAAAAGCCGTATTATATCAAAATGTTGGCTTAAAAGTGGCAAAAATGTCCAAAGGGCCGTAATTGATATACCTACAACCGGAAAATAATGTCGTTTAACGAACATGAATTTAACTGTTATTTTTTAAATTTATGGTGATGCATTTCATGGTTTGTGAAAATTACGATATTATACCCTAGGATTATAAGATTTTGGTAAAAAGCACAAGAAATTATTGTAAATTGTCGTAGAGTACAAAAATACACCCTGATTTTGACCACTACAGGATCTAAAATTAGGTACATTCGTACAATCAAAATAAATCAAATATCTTAAATATTAAATTTAAATTAATATTTTAGATTTTCTCACGCTTTGTTTTATTAAAGTGAAAAATTTTAACATTTTCAGAGAAATTTTCCGAAATAAAGGTATGTTCTGTTAGATAATAGAAAAATTATCAATTTAATATGTTTTTAAAGATCAAGGTCTTTTGAGTGTATTAATTATAATATATTCAATAAATTTTATCTTGACCAATATTCAGCTCAAAAAAAAGTTTAGGTGTCACAAATGTAGTAACTGTGTTTGAGATTTACTTTATTAATACAATTTCTTTTCGAAGTTTGGAAAAGTTAACCTGTTGGGGATTAAATGTAAGCTTGGATTCACTACTAATTATCATTTTTTTTATAAGTTAAAAAAGTTGAAGTCTTGGGTCGGCACAAAACGAAAGAGAGGCTCGACTCGAGTTATTCACTTTTTGGCGACTCTCTAACTCATCAAATCGAACGTTCATCTGAGATTCGAAGTTAACTTTAAAAAGGATATTGAACAGATTTATTATAGAGAATATAATTAATTGTATAATACTGTTAAATTCATATAAAAAAAATTAAGTGACCACGTAGGTTCCTTAATTACATCAATTCTCCAAATTCACCGCAGAAATTAACTTTTGCAAGGTTTTTGAATGCAATTTGTGTGAAATTGGATTAAATAGTGTCAAAGAAAAAGTACATTTTATTGAATTTACAGTGGTTAGTTAAAGCTGCATGATTATTCCTTATTCACTCATTGAATTATATAAAAAATATTATTTTTGAACGCAATTCGGTGTCTCAAATTTGTTAAACCAATACGTTTACAAGTTAAATTCGGTCAATCATTAGACGAAGATCGAATAAATGCGATAAAAATATGTGTTTCAACTTAAAACCTATGCTGAAAATTGTCATTTTAAAAATAGAATTAACTTTTACACCCACGTTAAGTAACCGACCATCAATGATGCATGAAATAAAATAATAGAATCATCCGAAAAAACCCAATTTTTTTACAAAATGTGAAGTTTAGTGAAATTGGTAAATGTTATTTTTAATGATGAATCACATTGAGAAGAAAAAACTAAATTTTTTACTAATAAGTTTGTGGATAACCAATTATCGGAGTCTAGAACAGCTCAACTTCAGTTAAAAATTATAAAAAACTTAACGTGATTAAGTTCATATTTGCTTTTATTTCACTATAATTTGATCTTGAATTGTTAAATTGAGGTTTTTTAACCTAATTTAATTTTTGTAGTTCTGCAGTTTTCTTTAGACGTAAAATGATTACAAACATATATCAACGTGAATTTTAAAATCGGATTCCGGTGAAAATATCTATTTAGTAAAAATATACTTTTCGTGTTTAGCTAAACTCCAAAACCTCACCCTTAAAATATTTTGAGAAATCAACAAAACGGAAGTTTTAAAATTTCAACGTTTTGTTATCTGCGTATTATGAATCGGTTCGTTGATTTTAATTTTAGCAAAAACAATTTTTACTTTATCAAGATTAAAACCTTGTAGATTCAGGACTTAATGAATTATACGAATTATAATGAACTCTCATATTTTCTTTTCTTTCAAAATTTCGGGTTTCATTTTGTAATCCGTGCTGTTCTGAATTAACAACTATTTGATTTTTGACTGATGAATGGTAAGAAACGTTGTTTTGCAATACGAATAAAAACTTTCAGAGCTGTTTTGAGACGGTATGAAAACATGAAAAAAATGGTTGACGAATAAATTATACTAGTTACTCTTTAAACAGCATTTATCAACTCAATTGTGATAAAGGAATATTGCCAATATTATATTGGGGACTTTCAACGATTACACACCAAAAACAGAGTTTATTTTACTCAAACATGCCTTATTTTTTAAAAATGGTTTCTATAAATGATAATTCCTTGTTTTTCAAAAATGGTTTCCATAAATCTAAATGGGTTTTCATAAAAGAGTTATGGGTTTCCATTACAGGGGGTTTCCATAAATGTTCAGTTAGTATTCACTAGTATTTTACTAGTATTTAGAGTTTAGTAAACCATTGCTTTGCTGAATTTGTAATAAGCCGTAATTCTTGAAGTTAGGAACATTTATGGCGATAAGTAATCTTGGAGTTTAACGTCACAGTGCGCATTTTAATCTTGATACAAATGTATAATGTTTTCTGTCAAAAGGAACTTATCCATACAACTCTGACCTTCAAAATGTGCATTCTTGCAATATCGAAAATTCTCGGTGTACAATTTCAAACCTGACGTCATAATTTGAATAAAATGACGATCTTATCTACAGAATCTGTAGAATTTCGAAATATTTATGATTTACTCAAAATTTAAAAGCTTATTTTTATTCTTTAAGTTTTGTATTGAACAGAATGTTAGTAAACCACCAGAAGTTTAATATTTCATTTTAAAACTCGAAATCAAAGATTGCTTTTTTGAGAATGCTTAAATGTTGTTATTAAAAATTATTTAAAATTTGAATTTTTTCTGATATTTAAAAACCATGATAATTTGAGCAAATTTATGAAAAGACAGAAAAATCTGCCAGTAAGAGACACATTGACCACTTTTTAAAATATGTACCTATTAGGGAGCGAGGACTTTATTTTTAATATGTTTGATCACTTTCTGTTCCCAATGAATAAACATGTTTCATCTTGAGGGACATTCCAGCGTAATGTATTTAACGGTATTGAGGGTGCTTTTAAAAAAATATTGGCATCAGAATAAATCAAATGAGCAATTTTTTCTATCTGTTAAATACTGTACTCGAGAAAAATTTTGCAATTATTTTTGAAGCGATAAGACAACTCAAGGTTCTGTTTTACAAACTGTACTCATCTTCAATTACTTCACTTGTTTTGGTGTAATAACGGAGCTTCTAGATGTGTTCGAATTCGTCATTAAAAGTTATCCCAAAAATATTAAATCTGTGACAATATTCCAAAGAGAAAGTAAAATAAATTGATTTGAAGTTAGATTAATGTATTGATGTGATACAGAACTTTGGAATGATGCGTCGCACTCACTTTATTTTTCCATATATTTTTTTCCATATATTTTTCCAACCAGCCCTGAATTTATCTCACACCACATAATTTCGGAATTTACATGTATTTTCATACATGTGAGAAATTGTTTAGAATAAATAGGGCAAAAATAAAAAAAACTGGAAAGGTAAACGGAAAGCTTAAAGCCGGAGCTGTAAAAAGTAACGTTCTGGTTATTTTTAACCGGTTGGTTAAGTGATATGATGGTTTCATTTTGCTTGCATGATACTTTCAAGGTTTCGTTCTTCAATATCAAACGATAACAAATGTTTTCACGTGTTTAAATCTAAAAATATTTTTTTTGAAAATTGGCTGCATTTTACCAGCAACAAAAATGTAAGCACCCTCAATCCCCTTTAAGGGCCTCGGTGCATTTTGCCAGATTTGCACTTTTTTCAATTTTTTTTGTCTTGATGGGAAACTTTTTGCCAATTTATAATTTTCAAATAAAAAGTTTTTCAAACGTAAGTTACCACTTTTGAGCTCACTTAGTTAAATCTGATTTTTTTCAGATCGATTATTTTTACTTTATAAATCGTCTTTAAAATAAACACTCTTAACACGCGCGTTTGCTACTTTAGGTGTCTAAATCACATTATTTTTTTTTTATTAATTAGAACCTTCAGAAAATGGTCTCGACCATCATCGAGAATTTAAATAATTTAATTTCATATGATTTCTACGTCGAAATCGAAATTTAAAATTTCCTAAAAAAGACGAAAAAAACGAAATTTCAGCACATCGAAAGAAATATTTATTTTCATGAGTTTAATTTATTAAAATACAAGTGGTGGATGGGTCAACTTACCAATTAGGCAAGTCTCGGTGAAATAATTTTTTTTTATTTTTTGACTAAAAAGGGCTTAAATATATTTCGCGCAAACCGTATTTTCATTCAAAAAAGAATGATCAGAAGTAATAAAAACAGAGCGAAAGACAAAAACCAATAGACCCAAATGTTTTTGAAATAGTAGTGAAAGTAGGCATTCCTTAATATCTTCAGCTAAGGATTCCCAGAAAATTAGTTTAAAAATTTTGGAGCCCAGAAATAGGAAAATTTTCCAAAATATTTCCAAAAAGTTCGACCAAAATTCAAAAAAAGTGTCATATGATTTTTTTCAAATAGCATATCAAAAATATGTGTCATCTACGTGAAAAGTTAAAAGTAGCCATATAAAAGAGTTTTTTTTTCGTTGGATTTGAAACAAATAAGCAAATAATATTGAACACAAAATAAGGCATTTTTTTTTTGATAATGTTCGGAACTTTATTCAAAAATTTCGAATAAATTTTGTCGAATTCGGAAAGTTGAATTCGAACTCAAATTTTTTTTAAAAAGCAATAATTCGAAAAATTCCTTGGTAGTTTTACAAAAAGTTGCCCTGGAATTATGAAAAAAAACATCATTTTGATGGTATATTGAGAAGAATATATGAACCCAGTTAAAGTTTTTTATCAAGAGCCCATATCCGCGGATATCTGTATCTCTCAAAATGCACCGAGGCCCTTAAAATTACGGTTTTTAATTATTCCAGAACAAGTCCGATCGAAATTTTCGCAAAATATTTCCGATAACTGTCAACCTACTAGTAGTGGTAATTGTTATTCTTACAAAGTGTAATCAATTTCCATTAAGCCGTTTCCGAGATAAAAGACATTGAAGTCGAAATCAGTGTTCTAGAACTCTACTCCCACTTGATGCTGTGGTGTTAAAAAAATGCTGTTTTCACTTTCGGTCGGGAGCAAAAGGATAGATCTTCATTTCAGGCTTTTCAGAATTCCTATAACTTGTTTCGTTTTCTTCTGAGCCCCGATCTAAAATCTCGAAAACCGTTGAGTACTCCCCTAAGGGAGTACTGGTTGCATTTAGAGACTCGGACATGAAATTTTCTAGATTATCTTTATAATGTTTTTTTCTGAAAATATGGACAAAAATAAGTTGATAAGAAGTCTTTTGAATTTTATTTGTCCTGAAAAAAGTATTTTTATCGCGATTTGAAAAATATTTCATTCATTTTTTCAAATTTTGGAAATTTCTGAGAATTTGAATCGCGGTTTCCCAAAAGACGAGATACAAAAATGCAAATTGAGGAACTTGGGGTTTTGCGCGTATCTTTAAGGATCGTATACATACCAGTTTTAGGTTTCTGCCGTCAAAATCCAGGGAGGAGTAGTATTTTCCCCGAGGCACTCAAA
>SCLH01002104.1:70356-92383 GCA_004367855.1 Oikopleura vanhoeffeni
ACGAGATACAAAAATGCAAATTGTGGAACTTGGGGTTTTGCGCGTATCCTTAAGGATCGTATACATACCAGTTTTAGGTTTCTGCCGTCAAAATCCAGGGAGGAGTAGTATTTTCCCCGAGGCACTCAAAGTAAGGCCAAAAACAGTTTTTTGCTCATTTAAGCGCCGGATGAAATTTTTTTGAGTAAAACTGAACTTGAGGTTCTGCTCACGTTCTTTGTGGTCAATAAAAGCTATAAAAGTATTCTTTATCGTCAAAACTCAGGGAGGAGTAGGCTTTTGAAGTGAAAATAGTGCCACTTTTGAAAGGTAGTTCCTGATTGGTCGGCCAATCAGAGGCCTTCGATTTGTTTTGTGAAAGCAAGATTATTGTTCAATTATCCCTAAACTGAAATACATATGTTCGTGCTGTTTCTAAGTACAAGTTGTACTTCATTGAGGCGACGCTAAAAACCCTGTTTTTGGGCTTAAAATGCGACCAGTACTCCCTTGAAGCTCAACCCCCGTGTTACACGGGCCGTGTATACATCACAAAAAATTCAATAAAATCCCTTCTCGTGAATGCGTAACCAAAAAGATCTTTTATTTGCTCGTATTTGAGATATTTATGAAAACATCGAATAAAAGCAAAATGAACCCCTTATTATCTAGTCAACTTCCGGTGCTCTAATCAGGAGTACGCAACGTTTTAAATAGAAAACTAAAAATATTATTAAAAACAATTTTAAAAAATTATTTCTGTTAAATTATAGTTAATTAAAATGTGATAATATTTACCGTGTAGACAAATAGGAAATGTAGCAATGTAGTTAATTTAATTCCGTAATGTTGGAAAACTAGAGTCTTTAATTAATTGAAATTACTTAATTGAAAACAATAACATATAATTTAATAAATTGATTTTTGCAATTAAGACTTGTTCTTAAACAACTAGTTTCGATATAATTAAATACAGTGGATGAGTAATTTAATAATTTACTTGACGTTAAGTTTTTCCAACATTATGAAAAGTAAAGATTGTGAACTTGACATTTATCTAGAAAGCTCGAAATCAGGAAATTTTTGCGGGTGGCGTTTTCTCGCTAAAAGATTTAGCAATTTTTCTTGAAAAAAATATACATTTCCAGAATGAACACGTTAACAGAGAAACCGGCCGTGGGCCAATTTGAATAGGATAATTGATTAATTTTCTTGTTTAATAATTTATTTGTGTTTTTGTTGGACAGGTAAGTCACCCATGTAGTTTTGAAACAAGGTGGCTTACAGATAGTTTTTAATGAATTTGAACTTAGAGAAGAAAAAAAATATAAGAATTTTTAAAGAAATTTGTAGTGCAGAAGGCTAAATAGTTATACATTATGTACATATGTATTTATATTAGAATGATTTATATTAGAATGATTTCCTGAAAAAAGGGTGTCCATTCTAAGAAAAACGTGAGGTTTAAAGTAGAAGAGCTGTATATGTCAAATGCAAGAAACAAGATTCATCTCACTAATTAAGAAATAATAAGTAAGAGAACAAAAAAATTCCGCGAAAGCTTTTATTTTTTTCTATTTTTAAGTTCCAGGGAATGTAGTACTTGAACTTTTATAACATTTGCTTTATAAATTAACTAACAGATCGGCCAAATACCGATTAAACGAACTTTACATTTATAATTTGAGTTCATAATAACGTTTTATAATATACTTTTTTGTAACACTGGATAAATTCCAACTAGCTTCGTTTTAATTTCAAACATTTTCAAAGAGTTTGAACAAATTTTTATAAGTTTTGCAAAAAATCAGAATGCAAAAAAGATGATTGCTTGATAAGAGTAGCGTTACAATATATTTGTGATAACAGAATTTGTAATAAAAAAGTTCTTACTTAAACAAGTATTTAACAATAACTTGAATTCTATTTTAAAATGTTGTATTTTTACCGTTTTCGCTGAACAGCCATTTTTCACTTTAGAGCCGGGTTTTTCTTAATTTATGCCTCTAGTGGTCATAACAGCCAAAATAAGAGCATTTTGGGATGCTTACTGAAAAGCTGACTTCTCCAACACTTTTCATGCGAATTTTAAAATTCATGCTTCAAATGAATGAAAAAGCCTAGCTTTAAGGGCTCTGATTTCAATTTTTATAAAATTTTGTCTTGGGCTCTCTAAAAATACTTGTGGATTTTATATTTTTTCCAAAACTTTACTAATTTTTTAAAGAAAAACTTGAATTCAAACCTTTTTAGGGAAATATTTAGAGGTTGATTAAATTACAACATTAACTTACAACAACAATTAATTTACAACATTGAAAGTTAATTTCAACCCCCGAAAACCGATTTTTTAAAACAAAAACTTAAAACTAAAAAAATCTTACGAGTCAAAAAACTTGGTAGAAAATTTCCTACAAAAAAGATGTATCAGAAAGTATTATACCCGAAGCTGAGATATCGACGCCCACTCCCTTACCGTTTTAAACTGAATATATTCATGATATTATGAAAAAAACTTTTTTTACGTGATGAATAACTGTAATAAACCATTGTTTCAGGCGAATAAAAATAAAATAACCTCAAAAAAGTTCCTGCTCTCAAAATTTTTGCTGCCCTTGTTTAATAAATAATTTCACCTAATGAACATTTTTTATGAATTCCAATCTCCGAGTTGTCATATCCGAAAAAAGAATTAAGTTCTAGATAGGCGCCTTGATGTCCAAGTGGTTTACTTGTTGGAACGGCAACCGATTTTGAGGTAAATGATTATGTATAAAAGGTATTTGAAAAAACTTTCAAGATGGAAATAGCCACTTTTGTAAATTTGAATGAGAGGAAACTTGGCCAATTTTCAATGTAAATATATTGTTTATGGGTTGATTTTTTGGTTTACGGTGATAATTTTACAGATACTGAATAACACTTGTTTTCTGAGCGGGAGCGGACAATTTCGTCGGAATTAACTCGAAAACTCAGGGTTTTTGCTTTGAAAGTGCTAAGATGAGAAACATATTTTTTTCGAAAAGCACTTTGGAAAATTATAAGGGAATTGGAACTTAGAATCGCCTACTCTCGCTCTCACAAAATAACGTTTGGTTTAATTAAAAGAGCAAAATATTTTTTGAATGAATAAATTGAACCCATATAGACTCAGGGAAATAAAAATTTTCAACATGCAAGATTTTTAAATAACCGGAACTGACTTAATATGGGTAGGAAACGAAACTTCAAAAAACTCTAAGACAAATAGCTGAGAAATAACATTCAAAAACTCAATTTCTATCAATTTTTAAAAGTTCAAAATAGGAATTTTTTTGTAGAACCGGGAATCGTGATCGATATACAAAATCTTGCTCTACAAACCAATCCAACCAAATTACAATTTAATATTTCGAATTTCCAGTATTAACGTCATCTGGATGCTTATCGTACGAGAAATTCTATTCATGGAATTTTTCACCTTTTAATATGTCAAGTCCAACTATTTTAACGATTCGGTAGAACAACGAATTACATTTAAATCGTAAATTTGCGTTAAATTCTTGACCTGTTAATTACAGTGATTATTAAAAGATGGACTTTGGGCAAAAATTATTTCTAGCTATTTTAATAGAAACTGCGTTGTTATCAAGAATTGAATCTGTCAGATGAAAAATGCTCAAATATGACTGCCTTCGAAATATTAATTATTCAATGTAGTTGGTCAACTGGCTGAGCCAGTCTGGCTCTCAAAAAAGAAGATCTTAATTTTTGCCACTTTTTTTGGCAAACTTTTTATAAACATTGGCTTTCAAACACGACTCAACCGAATAATAGTGAATAATAAAATAAAAAATGGTAATAAATAAACTATAGTGGCTCTACTCTGAACGTTGTTACCGAAAGCTCAAGACGGTTGGAATTTCTATTTTTTAGCATAAGGAAATTGAAAGATTAAATTTTTACATCCGACATTTTATATTCTAAAATTTAGATTTTTTGTCATAGAAAATATAGTGGGAAAATCAAGATATAGAATATCACGTGATAAAAAGTCATTGTTGTCTTCATAAATTCCCTTTTTTTCGAAAAAGAATGCAACAAGTATTTGGCAACGTCAAAGTTTTGTCAGATTAAGATCTATAATCCCTTTATCACTTTTGTTAGAATGCGTAGCCACCACTCTTTTAACGTGTGATTTAATAACGTTGTGGCATACGCAATTCTTACCAAAATAGTGATAAAAGGGATATTCGAATTAATTATAATTATTCAAAAGATATTTCATAAATTAGTCAGAAAATTTTCGATTTTTATACAAAAATGCTTATTTTTCTCAATAAAAATCAATTATTACACTTTTGTTATGCATTTTAAAGGGTAGATTTGGTGATTCAGTAACGCTGTGGACAAATGTTATGAAATTGCTTAATTTTTTATTTTATTATTTATTAAATTTTTTCATGGAATACATGAAATTAAGAAATTTTGAAATTGTAACTATTAAAAAAAAAATCTTTGTCCCGAGACATCAATAAATTTTTAATTTTAAATGTAATGCATGCACAAAAACACTTTCCTAAAAACAAAGCTTATACGCAGATTATTCATTTGGATGTCTAGTTTGAAAATAATTATTTCAGAAGTAGAATATTGCCGAAAAACCTTGATAAATCAATCCCCCGTAATATCCGAAAAATTGATTAATATTTTTTTTTGGAATCAAATCTACATTCTTTATAATGTCTTGGACATTACTCGTGCTAACAAGCGTTAAAGAGAGTTAGAAATTACGTTGACAGAAATCTGACACCCTAAAACATCAAAAAATTGTCATGACGTAAGCAAAGTTCCTCATCCATGTTTCACTTGACCTTGAAAAACTCATATTTCGAATTTCAGCCGGAAATTGCAAAAAAACTCGTGTTAATCTCTAAGGAATGGTTTGAAAATCATTTAGCAAATTTTTTTCAAATGTATCCTCGGAAGAGATAGATATTAAAGTCTAATATTGTCAAAAAACATTGGTTATTTGCAGTTCTATAATTATTCAGTCGCCGGATCAATAAAAGGCTTGTTTGAAATATTGGCATACCACCGTTACGTGTTCTGTTAAAATTTGAGCTAAATTGGATATAGCGTCTATGAGGAGATAGATTTTGCAGTTTAGAAAAGGTCATCTTCTGACTAATGGTGTGATGGTCAAAAACAATTTTTCATACACTTTTCAGCTTACTTTGTTTAATCTGAATTTCTTCAGATTCATTATTTTTACTTTATAAATAATGTTTTGAAAAAACACTCAAAAAACGCGCGTATGAAAGTTACGTGTCTAAATTACAGTAAAAATTTATTTTTATCTATTAGTAACTCTAAAATACGGTCCTGTCGACCGTTGAAAATTAATTTATTTTATATTCATACGATTTTTAAGTCGAAATCGAAATTTTAAAATTTTGAACAAAGTCGAAAAAAACAAATTTTAACACATCGGAAGAAATATTTTTTTTCATGAGTTAAATGAAATAAATTTAAACCGGTCGACAGGTCGGCTTACCAATTAAGCAAGTCTGAGTGAAATACATTTTTTTTAATTTTTGACTAAGTGGGCTGAACTTTATTATGCGCAGACCGTATTTTCATTCAAAAAAGTATAATTCAGAGTATAAACAAGAGCGAGGAAACCAAACGAAAGCATATTTAAATAAAGTGAAAGTAGCCATTCCTTAGATTTACAGCTAAGAATTCCAAAAAAATTAGTTTGAAAATTTTTGAACTATAAATGAGAAAAATTTTCAAAATATTTATAATTATTTTTGACCAAAAATCACTTTAGTTTAAACCATGTCATATGGTTTTTCAAAGAGCATATAAAAATATGTGATCACCTAGTGGAAAAGTTAAAGTAGCTATTTTTCAGAGTTTTTTTCGTTGATTTGGAACAAATATTGAAAAATCAATTTCAACGAAAAATAAAGCATTTTACATTATGTTTGGAACTTTTATTAGAAATTCCTCATAATTTCTCGAATTCGGAAAGTTAAATTCGAACTCAAAATTTTCTTAAAAAGCCATAATGCAAATATTCGCTAGTTACAAAAAGTTGCCTGGATTATGAATCATCACTTTTATGGTATATTTGGAAGAATGTATCAATCCAGTGAAAAGTTTTTCATCAATAGCCCATATCGGTATCTGTCAAAATGCACCGAGGCCCTTAAGCTAACGGTCTTTTGATTGAAAACGCCCAGCTTTTGTCTATTTTAACTAACTGGTTACTGGTTAATCGTTCAAAATAAGGATAATGTCTGCTTCAATGTCTGATTGCACTTTTGTTAGAATTTGATATACAGTCTATCATATGGATTACCCGCCCTCAGAATACAAATCTTAAATATTTGAATGATACAAACAACGCAAGATATTAGCACCCAATCAAAACCCTTGATTGCGGAATAGGCCGATTTCATTCGTCAGATTAAGAAAGGATCAACCAATCAAATGGTCAGATTTCGCATTTTTCAAATAATTAGGATTTGTACTCTGAGGGCGGGTGATCCATATCCCATATTCACATTTTTTCACACACTATTCACATTTATTCACACACTTCGTTTTCTAATCAGCGCCGAGATATTCACAAAAGTGTGAATAGGGGATATACTGTATATATATACATATTAACATATACATATATCATATACAGTATATCATATACAGTACAGTATGTGTTTTTTTTACTTGCGAAATGAAAATTGTCATTTAGGTAATAACGGCCAATAAAAAATGGTAACTAGGTGGATTATATTTTCAAACCCTTAAAATCGGCTATAGCTTGGCTTTCAAAACAAAATCCACCCAATTTACCATTTTTAATTGGCCGTAAATACCTAAATGACAATTTTCATTTCACAAGTAAAAAAACACATACTGTATATCATATGAGCGTATATATACTATATGAGCATTTTCAAATTCAGCGACCGTCAGCTTTATTCGATGTTACTTTCGAACAAATATAGAATTTGATTTACTGTATGAGCGGATGTTTTTAATTGGTTAAATCGGAACGTCAATTTTCATTGCTGAAAATTTGTAATAAGTCCATCTTAAAAATGAATGGATCACGCGCTATAAATGTGCGAATCCCACTAATGTTGTCTAAGTGATTGTCTTGAGTATTATTATAGAAAAGGGTGTTTGATTTTGGGACCACCAAAATTTATCGGTGTGTAATGACTTAACCAATCACTAAGACAACGACTAACATAAAATTAGCGGAATTCGAACACGCGCGATAGAGATCCATTCATTTCATAAAGTTTATTTATTAATCTGGAAAAAAACAGTTCCAACGAAGAAAACTTAAAGACTAGCTTTCATTACAAAAATATTCAATTGCAAATTTTAAAGAAGCACCGACTTCCTTAAACGGCTTAACTTGGGCAGTGAAATCTGTTTAACCCTTGGACACGGGAAATTCAGGATATTGTGGGATACAAATCACCCTTAATTCTTTTATTGAAAGACGTCGAATTTAAGATTTGCAAACTCATAACTTGAATTTTCATAGCTTTGGTTCAAAGCAGTGTAACACTGCCAGTGTTTGAAACGTAATGACCTTAAACCGGCTTCCAAAAAGGATAGGGAAATCGGCGGGGATGCATCCCTTTTGGAAGCCTGACCTTAAATATCAACCATATGATATGGTCCATATCCTCCTTTCCTACTACGTTAACTAATTCCGGAGCAATTCTCAGGCATTGTGTTACACAATTTGTGTAAACGGGCGATATAGAAAATATAAAGAAGTTGCATTTGCGTCAAGGTCAATATAAAAGTGAAATTACATCAACTCAATATAATATGAAGAAATATCTTGATAAAATAAAATTTCAAAATGATTTAAAAAATTCAATTTTCCAAAAAAAAATATAAAAGTTTATGGAAAATACGATATTCGAAATTGTCATATCACATGCAAAAAAAGGTGAGGCAGAAATTTTTAGACGGAAATAAATTTCAAGGATTACGCCGAAAGTTAAAATACAACGAAAATAAACATTTCTTTTAATCATTTTTTAACGTTTTGCTATTATTATAAATTTTTTACGTTGAATTTAGCATTTTCAAAAATAAGAATGTTTGTGAACAGAAAGCTCTTTCGATTAATTCTTCATCGCTAGTACCATTTCGACGAAAGATTGATCTAAAGTATGTTAGTTGAAACTAATGCCGAATGTGTTTTAGCTTTTTGGGTTTTCTCCGAGGAGATTCACGCCTAACCAATCAGAGCGCGACTTGGTTAGTTTATTTAATGGGCGTTTCAATCTCCCCGGGGAAAACCCCGAAAGCTAAAACACATTCTGTATATATTGTGGATTTGCTCATATGAAGGAATTTTGCTTGATTCATCTTTTATTCTTTCATGTTTGAAATTTTTTTGCAGCCGGAAAACAATTGGAATTGAGATTCATAGAAATATAAATATTTTTTATCAAAATTTCGATTTATAATCATTGTCAAGATTTAGATAACAAATAAAGTTTGTTAACGATCATGTTACTTTTAACCAGTGAAGAATTCGTGGAAAATTATTAAAGACGATTTAGTGGCAAATACGAGGCGGTTGAAATCGTTTTTTAGCTTGAACATTTTTCGAATTTTTAAAGGGTTTTACAAGGATTCAATACAAATATCGTGATATTGCATATATTTTTCAAGGTGATATTCATACTTTCGGTGATGGGCACTCAACGGATTTTTGACAAAACTCAATATATTGCATGGAATTTTACAGCGATATTGTGATTGTTTTGTTGGTTATCCACTATTCACACTTTTGTTAATATCCCGGCTCTTTTACTTGAAAACACACTACGTTTCCTTTCGCGTGTCATATAATTAAGACACACTTAGCCTTATTTTGAGGTCAATGTTTTAATTGTGTGAAATATTCATCATCAATTTGGTCATTCAGCGAAAGACGATGCGTTCGTATAAAATTGGATTCGGCATCACATAGACTTTTCAAAAGCTCAAGTTCATTCGGTCTATGATAAAGTAGCTGAGCTTTGGCTTAAACTCTGAACTTTTTCACTCTAAACTTTAATATAATCTGAACTAAATATACTTTCAAATAAGATTTCAAAGAGCAATCTTAGGTTGATTATCCAACGCCCAAAAATTTGATATTTTTCATCGACAGTAACATTTGGGCGTTATATTGCTTTGCGTTATTACACGTTTTAAACAGGCCGGCATTTTTTTCTAGGTTATTTATATTGATCTTTGAGAAAATATGCCAGCCTGTTTATAACGTGAACAATTCACCCTAGTAATTCCAGCATTCTTCACCCACAACTCCTTGACATAAACACAGCTGAACTATATTTGATTTCTAATGAATTATGAAAGAGCATTTTTCGTAGGGAATCTTACGCCCAAATGTTACTGTTGATGAAAATATTAAATGTTGATTTTTTCACCGATATTGACATTTGAACGGCAGACTGCTTTTAGTTAATTTGGAAGAAACTACGTTATTCAGATAAGTTTATGATGCCCGAATAAAAATTGCATCGAGATGTTATTCTTCAATATATGATTCGTGTGATGAGTCGTGCGATGGGGTTGGCAGTCTAAAAGCCTATATTGGAAAAGGCTAAAAAATCTATATTCAATTTTTTCTCGCAGTGAAATTTATTTGTAAATAAATATAATTTTGACGTAAATTCGAGCAAAATCAAGAACAAAAAAGTAAATTCGAATATTTTTGAACCTTTTTCGTCTAAACTTGAGGTGTTTCCCAATAAAATAATATTTCAAAAACAAATTTCAGATCTTCGTGGTATGTGAGAATAATCATAGTGTTTTTCGAAAAAAATTATCATTTAAAAATGTTAAGGCCGTAAAAACTCAACCAAGTCGCGTCAAGTCAAGCCGCTAAAATTTTTTGATCGCGTCAAGGCAAGTCAAGCCAGTCACGAGTCACTGGCTTGCCGAGACCTGTACCTGACGATCAAACTGATTGTTTAGTGTAGGGCTTTTGGTGAAAAAGTTCTTCATTTTCTAGGCAATAAAAGCCATTTTTAAACAATAACTTTGAACCAATTTTTATAGACAATTCAACCTTGAATTCTTTGAATCAGGTTATTCTTGTTCATTATCTTCAGAGCTAATTTCTTAGCTGTATTTTTGTTAATGCCGAAGTATCCAATTCAAGTCATTGACTTATGTCGGGCCTAAGTTACGACGTGGCAAGTAACGCAAGTGACTGTTGTTTGATCCCGATTCGGAATTGGATATTTAATATTCACCTTTCACACTTTGTTTAAGATTTGGGCCCTATTTCAGGAAAACACACTTCGTTAACTTCACAGGACCCAAATCTTGAGCAAAGTGTAAAAGGGGGATATAAAACGGAATCGGGATAGAATTTTGTTATGAAAAAATGTTTTGTATATTTTTACTCGTAATTTTGAAAAATATTAAAGATAATGAAATTGTAGAAGTTATTTTGTTGGTGATATGTATTGGAAATTTTACATTATTCAAATTTATTTTTCCTGCACAATTTTTTCAGAAAACCTTTTTTTCTTTTATTTTATTTAATAGTCAAAGCTAAAAACAGTATTTAATTTAATGATATTCAATTTTTTGCGCTTGAAGGCAAAAATAACCAAAAACATGTTTTAATGAACGTTTATTATTTGTATATACATACAAAGTAAATCATTGGAATTGGTTGAAATTAAAAGCAATCAGAATCAAGCTGACACTTAAAAAATTTTAAAATTAAAAACGGGATTAACAGTTTTTTATTTTCTCAAAACTGGTCATTGAGAATTGTTTTCTTCGCCTTGAAAATCTAAATGTGAGCTCAAAGTCGAGCCAAAAATTAAAAATTCTCTCAACTATTACATCATTTGGGCCCCTTAATCTTGAGGTCAAAGTTTTAGAAAATTGTGAGCTGCTGCACTGTAGCAGCGATGTGGAAGACTGGCGTCAATTTAATTTACGAAAATAATTAGTTGGTTTATTTTTTTGTGCTTATTATCGTTAGCTGAACCAAAATAAATGTGTATCAGCTCATTAAAATCATTTTTTATCTATTAAAAGAACGATTTGAGTTCAAACTTTTAGTTTATAATTCGTAAAATTTTCGAAAATTCAAAGCAATACGAAAATTTAAAGCATTTTTCGTCGAAAATTTTTTCTGATTAATTTTTTGAAATCTGTGAATAAAACGGAAAAAATCCACTTTCACTTTTTTCATGCATGTTTTCATATTTTCTGACTGCTGTTTGAAAAATCATGGAATGTTTATTTGTCATTTTGTTGTCGACTTTTTAAAAATATTATGAAAATTTACCGCAAATCAAGTCTAGAAATTTTTATTCTTGGTTTTTTGAAATCTCCTTAAATAATACAGCCAAATCACATTTGAAATTTTTAGTATCTATTTGATTTCCGTATTTCAATCGATGGAAAGGTCAAGCGAATATTGTTTCTGAACTACTGACAAAATTTACAGCACTTGCTTGTGACACCGGTTTGTGTCATTTGGCACGCAATTTGAAATATTTTTATTTTTCTAAAACAATAAATATAAAATTGCGGGTGTAAAAGGCTACTTTACTTTTGAAAGTCAGAACAGTAGTTATATGAAACCAATGAAGGCAATTATTCTTTCCAAAAAGCTGTTTACTCATTTTAGGAAAAAAACTTTCATATACGAAAATTGTTTCATGTGCATTAATGATTCTCCACGGATTAGGCTATACCCAAAATGTCTGAAGTTAATAAATATCGCCTCAAAAAACCCACATCGGGTCAAGTTGGAAATGGAGTTGTAATGAAAAGTGGTTTTTAATATTTTTACAGATACTTAAGAATGTTAAAAGCTTTAAATATAAACGTTTGCAAGAATGAACACTTTTATTGAAGATAAAAAAATAAAATTTCACATTTTTTTCTTTCATAACTCACTCCGAAAAAATGTACCAATCTGCCACATCGCTGCTACCCCCTCAAAGGTGATAGACTGTTCTTTAAATTGTCTATGTTTGAACTTGAAGTTCGACTTATTTCTAGAAAAATTACGAGCTTAAACAGAGGCAATTTCAAAAATATTTTTATTCATTTTTTAGCAGTAGCTGATAAATTGAATTATTCAAATATGTATTCAAATATGATAAGAAGAAATGTTTTAGCAAACAAAAGGTTTGTTAAAAGACACAGGCTGTGTCACACAGCGCATGACATATTACAAAATAACTCTTTGTCAAAAGGCTGTAAATATAATATAAAAAATGAACCACCTTAAATATATAACTTTATTATTTAATCATCCTGCATATCTGTTTAAGTTCAATTATTTTTCATGCCGTTCTGTACCAAGAAAATGCAAATAAATTACAGAAATAAATAAATGTGACCGATCAAAAACGTTTATTACATTTTGTGCCCAGATTGTTGCAGAAAGTCCCAAAGCCTACGAGTTTTTAATTTTCTGAAACAAGTTTATTTTTGTCTATTATTTAGCCAGTCCCCAATTATTAAAAAACTTGGTTTCTCTTTCGGACATAACTGGACAAATGAATTTTTTTTGAAATTGCGGAAATGACAAATTAATGAATTGATATTCTATCAGTTGGATCTAATTTTTCAAAGGAGCAGTACAGCAATGATTTTCATGACCAGTTTTACGACTATTCTGACACTGACAACATTGACTACTCACGAAAATAATTTGATTAAAATTTAACAGTCCTTAAAATTGCGCATTTTATTCCTGCTTATCTGCATAAAAAGTGAATTTAATGAATAAAGCTGAACGCCTCAGATGGTCATCTATTCACGACGAGATAAAGTGTTCAACCGGACAAGTTTTTGTTCTCAAAAAGGGGTGGGTACAAAATTTGGAAAAATGAAATTAATCTTGAGATCAAGATGATTTACACGGAATAAACTCGAGTTGAATGATTTGAGTTCCACGGAAATAGAAAAGACTTCACAGAATAGAGCAGGCTTGGAAAAAGGAACGATTTAGCATTGGTTTTCTTCCCCTTTCCCTTTTTTTGCCTATTTTTTGCTAAAACTTATGCATGTAAGGGGGACAAAAATGACTCATATTTCCTAGCCTGGGATAGAGTCTATCCGATAGATTTTTAAAAATTGAAGCGACAGCTGAAACAAAAAGTATCTCTGTCAAGTTGAGAGTGTCAACCAAACGATTTCGGCCATCATACTTTAATTTGAAATAATAAGAATGTCGTAGAAATAAATTATTCAAACTGGTAATTTGACTGGTTTGAAAGATTTCACCCGTTTTTTTCGAGTTAGAATTCCAATACATGACCAGCGATCATCTCTTATAAAATTTGTCAAAAAACTTTTATTCAATGAGATCAAAATATACAACCTGAGTTTTTTCGTTGACCGTTTTATCCGCAAAAATGAACCGATCAAATATATAGTTATTCCGTATATTGATCAATCATCATCGAGTATTTTTGCGGAATAAAATATAATTACAATGAGAAAACTCAGGCTGTAAATAAACAAAAAATTTTGCACTGGCTAGGTTCTGCTATTTTAATAAATCAAAAAAACTTTTGTCAATTATTTTATTTGTTTATTGCACATAATTTTTACGATTACGTATTTCAAATAGCATAATATGAACAAAACAGAAAAATGGACTGCACCCAAGCCCAAAATAAGTATCTACGTTAAAAAGTTTAAATCATTTTTAAAAGAAACTGGTTAGAAATCTCTTATACGTCTTGCATGGAACCTATTCATCCAAAACTTGTCTCTTGTGTTTGACATATTTGTACAAATATGTACTAAATTGTCAAAAATGTACATCATCTTTTACGAAATACTCTTTTCGTAGTTTTTCAGCTAATTTTGGCAGAAACAGTAAATTCCTAATCAAAATGCTGGTATTTGTGAACTCGT
The DNA here is from genome assembly GCA_004367855.1 of Oikopleura vanhoeffeni. Taxonomy (NCBI): domain Eukaryota; kingdom Metazoa; phylum Chordata; class Appendicularia; order Copelata; family Oikopleuridae; genus Oikopleura; species Oikopleura vanhoeffeni. Next base: position 84,283 of record SCLH01002104.1, read on the forward strand.
ATATGAAAATTACACCGTTTGTTAGCTCTTGACTCGAACACAAAAATATTTGCCATAATACGTTGATAATTCTGCAACACACCCAGAAAACTTAAACAAAACTTAATAATTTGATGACACTTTTCGCTGAATAATTTTCAATTTTGTTTAATCGTTCCTGCAAACACAAAGTGAGAAAAGTAAATTAAGTGATAGAAAATTTATTTAACAGTACTGAATGTAAAATAAAGATGATTTCACCACGTGATATCATTTTTTTCTCCCAAGTACTTCCAGTGCCCATTTGTCCAAATCAGTCAAATTTAGCCCACGCAATTCAAGTTTTTTTATAACAAATTTTTCTCAGTGCAATAAAGTCATGTTTCAAAATTTATTATTCAAAATTGAATCATTTTAAAGTTTGTTTTATTTTATTTAGGATTTAGCTTAAGGGGATAGCAGCGATGTGGCAGAACTGGGTCAATTTAACTTACGAAAATTAATTAGTTGGTTTATTTTTTGTGCTTATTATCGTTAGCTGAACCAGAAAAAATGTGTTTTAGCTCATTAAAATATTTTTTATCTATTTAAGGAAGATTTGAGTTCGAACGTTTATTTTGAATTCGTAAATTTTCAAAAAAATTCAAAAACATTCTTAAAATTTCACGCATTTTCACCCAAAATTTTTTGTTTTTATTTCTTAAATCTGTAAATGAAAACGAAAAATAGCCACTTTTACTTTTTCAATGCATGTTTACATATTTTTGACTGCTGTTTAAAAAATCATAACATGTTCATTTGTCATTTTTCGGGCGACTTTTTTAAGAAATATTATGCAAAATTTTCGCAAATCAAGTCCAAAAATCTTTATTAATGCTTTTTTGAATTCTTCTTGAAAAATCAGACCGGAATCAGTTGTGTTATTTACTGGTATCTATTTGATTTCCGTATTTCAACCGATGGAAGGGTCAATCGAATATCGTTTCTGAACTACTGATATAATTTACAACACTTGCTGTTGAACACCGGTTTGTGCCATTTGGCACGTAATTTATAAAAATTTTATTATTTCCAAAGTCTCAATTAAATTTCGGGTGTTATAGGCTACTTTTCTTTTCAAAGTCAGGAGATTTTTTAAATATTTAAACACAAATTGAAAGTGAATTTTTTTTCCTAAAAACTGTTTTTTTCTCTTTTTTTCAAAAAAAACTTTCATATTGAGAAAATTTTTTCATATGGATAATATTCTCCCACCAATTAGCGCATAACACCCGAAATGCCTAAGTTATAAATATTGCCTTAAAAAAAATCTCACAATCGGGTCAAGTTGGAAATGGAGTTATAATGAAAAGTGTTTTTTGATATTTTTACAGATACTTAAGTATGTTGAGGAATTAAAAATATAAACGATTTGCAAGAATGAACACTTTTATTGAAGATAATTAACAAATAAAAAAAATTTCACATTTTTTTTCTTTCATAAATCACTCCGAAAAAATGTACCCATCTGCCACATCGCTGCTACCCCCTTAAGGATTAAACTCTGAAAATGGTTTATAGTAAAATGTATAAACCGTAGATTTTTAATTTTTATAGGCGATTGCAGAGATTTTAGATAACAAAATTCACAAATTTTTGAATAATCCGACGATTGAGATCGAATTATTTTTGATGATATAAAATTAACTATATTGTAGATCAAATAAAATGTTAATTTACGCTGCAATTTTTATAATTTCCGAATACAGTTTTTAAAGGATTTCATGGCATTTTTCAGATCAATACGAAGCGCAAAAACCATTCAACTTATACTTATGCTGGTTAACAATCAGGTTATTTTTGGCTATTCAAATGCATACATATCGCAATTTAAGGACAATACTATTTTAAATTAAGTCAATCTGATGCATCCTAAATCCAATAATTTAATTTTTAAAAAAACTTTTTTCTTCAAATTCTTCCCACTTATCGTTTTCATTAAACTCTTATACAACAAATTAAAAATTTCGGTCAGTTCAGTTAAGAAATTTCTGGCTAATTCACATTATTCCTATGACAAGTAAGTTTTTCTTAGCTCTAAATTCCCGTTTTGACATAAACCCTGGTATATATTTGGTTAAATATGAAATTTCACAATGTAAATTATGTTCGCGCAATTTTTGGAGAAAAATGTTTAAAATTTTTAAAAATAATATCCCCGATTATTTAATCAACGACTTACTTTTTACACTAATATTTATACATTTTACTGTGGACCAAAGGGAAAGATGTCTCATGTTCTGTCAAAAGTGCTATTTCTCTTGGTTATGTTTGAGGTTACTTACTGTTTATTCGGAACTATATCATTTTCTCAGCAATGAAACATTCCTCCAAATATTTGCGAATACTGCATGATATTTCACTTTGAAAAACTTCACTTTCTTGAATAATCGCAATCGTCAGAAATCCATCTTTAAACTTTCATTTCGTTTAAAATTTAAAAAAAATGTCCGTTGTAAATATTTTTGAAATGTTTTTCTTTAAAATTACTCACCGAAAGATCCAGTATGCAAGGTTCCAAAATCAAATACAATTGTTTGACTTTCAGGAGAGGTCACTGTAGCCAAATAACCGCCTAGTGACGAGCAATAGTCATTTGAAGATTTCCAGCTTTGTTCTTGATCATGCAAATACAGGCAAGTTTTTTGGTCTTAATTTGGCTGTCGAAAAATTATTCTAGGAATAAATAAAGTTAAAATAAAATACTTTTTAAAACACTTGGAACCCTATAAAAAATAAAAATTATTTTCAAATTACCTATTATGCGTTTGACATTTTTCATATTTTGGAGACAAATTTCAAGAAAAATTTCAATCATGATAGGCTTATTTTTTTTTATATTTTCGAAAATGCTGACTTTTAAAAAACGGGCCATAATTTGGTCCGAAATTTTCTCAGCACAGAAACTGAAAGTGCTCCGAAAATATATAAAATCTGAGCTGGTAAATTTTTCCCGTTCCCACCTCATTCTAAGCAAAAAATCACATAATATGATATTATTAAAACCAAGAAAAGTTTTTTTTGTCAATTTTGTGGTCGAAATTTTTTTTGAAAATCTTTCGACCGGAAATTTGTTTTTTTTAACAATTTACAAGGCTGTTTCCTTACAATATTAAGTATCGATAATCAAAGGAAAATGACGCGAGACCTTTGGAACACAATCATTTGAAAATTATCTTTTGAAAAACGTTGACAATTATATAATATTGTGTACAATCATTATAATACAATGGTACGTTTTACAAAGTTTGAAAAGGAATTTTAGATTAGGATTGACGTTCGCAGTGAGAAAAAAGGCGAAATCAACATTTTCCCGTTTTGGTCACCCGGATTCGCAATAAAATATTAGGATTGTAGATTATACTTGGAAATTTATTTTGTGTAGTTATGAAAAACGTTTGTTGTATAGCTTTTTTGAGAAATTAATCTTGGTGCGATCGATCATTTCAGGGATTTATCAAATGAAACAAAATAATTTTGATTTAAATTGTTTTGTGGACGCCATTCACAACCCCAAACCCATCGGAAACAAATGAATTTGTCTGTTTAAAACTTCAAACTCAGCGTTTGGAATAATGTAGTCGTCTGACTTAAATTGTTCAGATCAAAAAGAGCAGGATTTTTTCAAATTATTTTGAAGTGTGAAAAATAAGTTTTTGGTAAGTCACTTATTCAGGAAATTCATTGCCTATCGTCCAAATTGTTTTTTGAGCGATCTTTTGTCTAAAATATTCTCTTTCGGGCATAAAATGTACATGACTGTTTATCAACAAATCCAAAAATATTTTTCTGTCGATACCTTTTCGAAAATTGTCTCAATTAGTTCAATTTATGGTTGAAAATGATCAAATAAATCGAAAACGTTACCAAATTTATAAAGTGAATTAAATTTTTAGGCAAAGAAATTACAAACAAACAAAAAAATTCAAGAAAGGTTATCGTGACAGCCAAATCTTGATTATACCACCAATTGTTATCACAAAACGAAATTGGTGGGACTGTGGGTCGACTAGTATCTAAATAAATATTGTTAATTATTAAAGAACCATTATCATGGCATGTCGTAGAACTAAGTGGCTTATCATTTATTGTAAACTGAATATTATAAAGCTACCATGATGTTGCTGATTTATTGACAATTATATTGCAGATAATTATAATGCATATCATTTTGAAGTAAGTTTTGTGACACAATTTCAATTAATTTGACTATGTTGCAACTTTTTGTACTGTATAAGTGATACTGTATAAGTGATTCAATCGGTAGAGTCACAGGCTAGGAAAATGGAAGGGCAGAAAAGGGGAAGAAAAGGTTCCCGAGAAGCGAAGGCAAGGAAGCGAAAATTAGGGGATCCTGGGGAACGATCCCTATTCCTAGCCTGCTGTGTCATGAAAAATTGAAGTATACATTTTTGGTCGACAAAATTTTTGGTGGATTTTTATCAATGCCTATATTTAGCCATGAAAAGTTCGTATTCGGAAATAGGCAGAACAAGGGAAATACGAATTTACAAAATGTTTTATTTTCCGTTTAATGTTTCTATTTTGGATTAAAACTGGTTGGTTTTGCTCATCAAAATGTGTATTTTAAAAAGTTCTATTGCACTCCTTTCTAACAAATTGGAATTTGATTGGTAGATTTTTTTCGCCTACGTATTTTCTTAGCAAAAAAGGTGAAATGGGAAAAAAAACTCGATCAAAATGTATACTCCTGAAAAATTAGCATATCAATCTTAAATTTCATCTTTTTTTTTTGAATTAAGTTTATATTTTAAAAATTTTAAGTAATTCATTTATAAATACATATTTTTGTGAAAATTTGGAATCAAACAAGTTATATTTGTGTTTTAACGATGAGAAAAATTAATTGAAATTGTGTCAAAGAATTATGTGAAAATGTCCATATCGACATTGCAAATAAATGTGTGTTTGAAATTATTTTTATAATTTCGTAATATTTTGCGTAAGATCGAACTCCAAAATTAAGATTTATTCGCGCAACGTCGATTTAGACATTTTTCTTAAAATATCACGATATCTTTTATCTGGCCTCCGAGACATATTTTTGCTTTTACAATCTCTCATGCCCACGAGAAAGAACAGCTTGAAATTTCGCTCACTTTTAGTTCCTATCGACTAACTGTGCACTCTCTGCTGTCTGAGAGCTACAATTTTCTGATTACAAAAACAAAGTTGTCAGAAAAGTTGATCTAGAATGTTTAAATTTCGTGAAACCATGACTTTAAATTCCCTGAGATCAAAAAAACCTGAATATAATATGACCCTAAATTTTTATAATTCTGAGGCCTCCAATTATGATTCATTAATTGGGTTTCAAAAAAAACGAGAAGACAGGTCGGCTAATCTTAAATTAGTTCGAAAGAGAACTATTGATGAACATTAGTCGTGTTCCACCAGATCCCGTAATATCAATTTATATGACTTAGATAATCCTGCATTTGGGGCTCAAAGTCACATTTTTCATCAGTATGAAGCTGATAACATTAATATATTTTTTTTGGAAAAAGAACTTGAACTATTGCAAACCGCTCGTGTATTGTGATGGTATTTTACCTTATTAAAGGAGTTAAAGAGACAAGTTTATATTATCGCAATTTTAATAGAAAATCCTGAAAAAACTCGCCGTTTTAGTTTCCTGTGGCATTTGCATTTTTGTCAAGGCAAAGCTCAGAAAATTTATGAGAAATTTTAACGTTTTGAATGATGCATTTAAAAATTTAATCAAAATTTAAACGCCAACTTCGATTTCACAGTGATTGCGAAAATAGTTTTATAGCTGCTTGTAAATCTTTTTTTCCAAGAATTAAAATCGACTTTGCGAAGTTCACTGTATTCGATCTTGGGAGCGTAATCTAAAAACGTTCATCAGCCGAAAAAATTTAATGAGAATAAAAAATTTTAAATAAGGCCTTGTGCTTACTCAGAGGATCATTTTATGTGCCGATCGATTTTTTAAAATAATTTGCTTTTAGAGTTAACTAATACCATTAAACCAAAACTTAACCAAAATACTCAAGTGGGTTTGATTTATGGGTAAATTATTTAAGAAAATGGTTCTTTAATGATGATAGCATTTTTTTGAAAAATTATTGGAATTATTTTGATAAAGTAGTATCCACGCTAGAAATAAACAGTTCTACCAACAGTATTGAAAGTATCAATAAACAATTAAAAGCTCAGTCTACCGGTGAAATAACTTTTTGAAAAGCTTGCGAAATTTTAGTGGTTTTCAAAAGTTCATATATTTCAGAATATGAATTTACTGTTGTCAAAGGCAATCTTAATTTAATCCTCGGTTTTTCAAACTATTCGCAATAATAATGTAAAAATTAAACTAGTTTTAGAATTCAATTCATTAGATTTTGTCCAAAAATGCATTTCTGCAAATGAATATGCGTTCAAACTAGGAGCTAAGAAACCTTCTGCTAGATTTCTGACAACAACTCTCCTTCAAAATGACTTGATGCCTTCTGATTCAATTTTAGATAATAATCTTAATGCAGCTCTTGAATTTTCAGATCATCTTCCTTCAGAAAGCTTTTTGGATATCTTAGAATCTACAAATCTTTAAATTATCTTTCTCTCAGAAATATTTTGAGCCATTATCTTCAAAAAAATCTTTCGCGGTTTTATCTCTCAAAAATTTTTCGCTTTATTTGCTTTTGCATTTGTAAATAAAAAAATCCTCAATTCAAGTTCTTTGTTTACTCTCACAATAAAGAACCAAAAAGTACAATAGAAGCATATTGTGCTAGTCCAGGTAACATGTTCCCCACGATGACACGACACAAAAAAAATGCACAAAAAATCACTTCAAGTAATCTAGGGGATTAAAAATTGTTCAGTCAAGCGTAGGGAACAAGGATCGAACATAGGGGTATAAGGGGAAATACCTGGTATGGTTGGGCCTGGGTAACGCTGGGCGCACACAGATAGGTAAGGCAGTCTGAGTTTCACCATTTGCGCCACCGCATTTTGAGATCCCCCATTGTCCAATAAATTCATTCGGCTCATCTAGTGTAGACTCACCTCCATTCATATTAACGCAAGTTTTTTCAGCATCACTCCCTGGTTGACCCTACAAAGATTTGCTTATTTTTTTATGACATTAATAACATATGATATGTATAGGGACCCAACCGTGAGAAATATGCAAAAATGGACACATTAACGCGTGAGAGTTAAGAGGTGACCTTTTTAGAGGATACTGAGTCAACCCCGAGAAAAATTTGTGACAAAATTTTATGAAAAATGACCTAAAACTGGTCGGTGGGGGTTAAAAAGGCTCAAAACTCTCTTAAATTCGTCAATTTAACGCGTGCGAGTTTCGAGCTGAACATTTAAGCGGATACTAAGTTGACCCCGAGAAAAATTTAAGGACAAAATTTTTTTATGAAAAATTACCAAAAACTGGTCGGTGGGGGTTAAAAAGGCTCAAAACTCTCTAAAATTCGTCAATTTAACGATTGTGAGTTTCGAGCTAAACATTAAAGCGGATACTGAGTTGACCCCGAGAAAAATTTTGGGACAAAAATTTTCACTGAAAAATGACCCAAAACTGATCGGTGGGGGTTAAAAAGGCTCAAAACTCTCTAAAATGTGACATATGTTTGTAATTTATGAACATGAAGTGTCCGATTTCTTGATGTGTTATTCAAATCATTTCTTTATTAAATGTGTCTTTTGAAATGCCATATTGATATAAACGATTTGAATTAAGAAATTATAAAAGTCTAAATTTTAAACCAATGATATTGGCGCATCTTGTTTATAATACCGTCTCCAGAAAACAGGTAAAAAATCATTCGAAAGCTCTTTTTCACTAGTGGATTTTTTAACTTTACAATTTGTGCTTTATTGACCGCCAGAGGTGTCAAAGCACAGGAACTTTGAATTGTCTCTCAATTCTTGTGATTCTGAGCCCTCGCTGTGATTTAATAAAAACATTGACGATTATTCTCAATCAAAGTGCCTCTGAGTTGAAAAAATGATATCAAAATAATTCATCTATTGGCTTTTGAAACCGACTCATTCGACAGGGTTCTTAGACCACACACATTGA
>SCLH01002104.1:92388-130147 GCA_004367855.1 Oikopleura vanhoeffeni
AATTTTGAAAACTTATTATATGAACCGTACAAAGCCAGCGCAATACGAGAAATAAAGAAAGTACTTTATTATTAATTTCACCAATTTCCTATACTCACCGTTCTCCAGTTACCATAAATAATTGGCGAACCATCTTCCCACGTTTGTGGTATATTTCCTGCTGATTTAATCTTCATGTTAAGCCAACTCAGCCCGTAAAGTCTTGGAGTGATCCAAGCTTGTTCTTGGTCACTATTAACAACAAGCGATTTAGCATTATGGCTTTTGCAATAAGAATCTGATTCAGAAAAAGGTAGCCATAAATTATGATAAGTTCCATTTACATCGGGTTCTGGGTCTTGACGAGAGAAAGAATAGCACATTTTATTTTCAGTATTCAGTTGATATGATAATTTCCAACTTGCCTTAATTTTGGTTCTTTTCGAAAAATATTAAGTTTTTGCGTTGAAAACATATAATGATGAATGTTTAATAATTTTTTTAAAAATCTATTTTACAGTACCCTTTTACGGCACACTTTTACCTTAACGGTACACTTTTACTGCTTAAACATTTTTCTAGACTGCGAGAAATTGATTTATTCTTCGAATTAGAAATCATAATAAAGATAAAGAAACACAGACATTAAAAAGTTTTTTTTTCTAGAAAATAATAAAGAGAATCAGCTCAGAAAGTTCAAAGTGTGAGACGCAAAGATTAGGAATTAACTCCGTGGCGCACAAGTGCGAAACTTCTGCTCAAATTTTTTGATAATGTGACAAATTATTTTTCCACACAAAAATTTGTTAATATTTTTATTTCGGTCAACTTGCAGTCATAAATTCGCCAGTTTTCCATCCCGTCGTTCTAAAGCTTTGCGAATATCTGAGACAAATTTAGTTTTAAAGAAACTTCGATTATTTTTTATCTGTCCTAGGCTAGGACGGGTAGGCCCCACTTGGGACGAATATGCACTTGGGACCAGCACACATTTGGCGCTATAACTATGAAAATATAAATCGAGGCTTATAAAACATAATATCATCCGGATCAGTACCAACAGTGCTATCCGATCATATTTTCATTTTTGAAATTCGATAAGTTTTGAAACTTTTATTAGTGCTAAAATTTTTTGGTCCCAAGTGCATAATCGTCCCAAGTGGGGCCTACTCGGTTAGGACTCCTAGCCTGTCACTTGTGAGATTTGGGCCGAGATAAAGTTTAAAAAAATGGAGTCCGATTGTGTTCCTTTAAGGACTAATAGTGAATTTGGAGTAAAAAATAGGCTTATGGCAAATCGAAATTTTAACTCCCTGGTGTCTAAAATGGCCAAAATAGATACCGGTCCTGAGAAAAAGGGCTGTGAAACCCGAAGCTGACGACAAAAAAATCTGTCCAGTTGTTTTACGGAAGATAAGGTCTCAAAGAAACTTTGTGCAAATTTTCAAGACATTCTAAAATCTTTAACCTATCGGGCTTTCATATTTTTTTCAATTTTTTCACGAAAAATAATCAGGAATAGCCTCCTCGGATTTTTTAAACAGCTCTCAGTCTCTATTTTGGCCTCGACAGGTGACAGGCTAATCTGTCCTATACATTTCTTGGACCCTCTCGTTTGCATAAAGACTTTTGCAAAGCGTAAAACTACTTACTTCTGATTATATGACCGGTTTAACGGAGGTCGGTCGCTACTTTCGTCATTTTCGACGCGCCAGGGTTAAATCGGATCGGTAGGACATTTTTTCGACCCTCCCCGACTGGTAACAGCCTAGACATATTATTGAAAGTAACCAGTGCCTCAGTTTCGCAATGATATGGATCTATAGGCTTTGGAATGCTGTGAATAACATCACCTGGTTTCACCTCACAAGCCCAAGCCTCCATTCCTGCACAATTTTCAGCTTCCCAATTTTTTCCAGTTTCATAAATGTTCAAAAAAGCACAACTATGAGCATTTGGATTACATTTTAAATAGTCTTCTGCCCAATTTTCATAATCAACATAGCCAGTGTCTAAATACTTCATATCGCATACGTCGTCAGCTGAAGGTTTTGTAGTGGCAAGATCTAACATAGGCTGACGACACAAGTTTTTTTAAACAATTGGGATTTTTATAAAAAAACTGTATTTTTCGAAAAGCAGGCGTTATATATCCCTTTATTCCCTTTCCCAAAGATTTGGTCCCTCCAAAACAGGGGGGTTGGAAAAACGACGTGTCATTTGAAAACAAGTCATCCGATTAGGTTCTTAGATAGCTCAAACTGTGCACAAATATCTAGTGAATAATACAAAATAAAAGGTGGTTCGAATCAGACCATTGTTCTATTATTTCTTCAGACCTTTGTTTCTATTTTTAAACAAACTAATAATAAACAATTTCAGTAATCTTAAAAATTAAATAAAATCATTGGTCCTATTAAAAACTTGTTTTAATGTTTATTGATTAGACGATTGTGCTCAGTTTGAGCTATCTAAGAACTAAATCGGATGACTCAGAAATATATATCAAATTGACGCGTCGTTTTCTCACCCCCTGTTTTTGAGGGATCTTTAGAAGCAGGTGTTCTATACATTTTTTCGAAAAACAGGTGTGCTAATAGCACAGTGCTATACATATTTGTCGAAAAACAAGTGTTATTTCATATAACTTATATGAATATTTTTCGAAAAAATGTTCTACCTGTAGGTGTTTAATAAAAATTCATCGAGAACAGGTTTTCCAAAAATGTCCTTTCGGAAAAAGTTATTGCATACACATGTATATTTTCACCAAACGAGTGTTTTCTTCATATTCTCATAAAAAATAGCTGTTTTATAAAAAAAAAATACTGTAATAAAATATGGAGACGTTTTTTCTTGCTTTTCATAATAAAAATTTATCGAGTTCATTGGTTGGGAGTTCGCGCATTACCTCTTGTTTCTACGGGTCTCATTGAGTCAATGCGAACGCACAATTGAGGCACTGGAGATCTCATTTTATAATGTGATCTTTTATCTATATCCTATTCCAACAGAACTCCATCTCAAAAACGTTTACAATCTCTATAGCGTGTGTTCGAATCCCACTGATGTTGTCCTAGTGATTGCTTGAGTGATTCCAACCGATCAAATTTAGCGGTTCCAATATCAAGCATCCTTGCCTATAATCATACTCAAGACAATCAGTAAGACAACATTAGTGGGATTCGAACACGCGCTATAGAGATAGTAAACGGTTGAGATGGAATTCCGTTAGGAAAAGGATATTGTTCTAAAGAGGGACATGCAAAAGTAAGTTTTGGTCATGTTTTGTCCATATATTGTCGTCAAAAATGTGTCCTTGATCTCACAAATAACAATAGTTTTTTCGATTGGTAGTACTTTGTCATCATTTTACTTGCGCAGCCTAATCTGAGAGTTCCATCCACATTCGAGAAACTCCGCCTCGTTGCCAATTGTGAAAATAAGTACTGATCATCGCTTCTTCCGCTTCAGATTCGATATGCAATGATCTTGTATTTGGTAAAAAACGGATGGCTTAAATTAAAAATCGTACGTGTTCACTTATGGTCGTTGTACATGTGACTAAAATCACTTCAACTTACTGTTTTTTATGGGAATTGCCGCGGCTCATTCGATATAAGCGCTCTTTTTCTGAATTTAGACGCTCTTGAGCTCGATTGTAAATATATGAAGTTAGAATTTTGCGTTTCCCAAGGTCGAAAATTTTTCCGCGGTTGTTTTGATCATAAAAAAATTTATTTTTGTAAATTGTTTAGCAAAATCACATTTTCTGATTTGACAAAACTTAGAAAATTTAAAAAATAGGATTTTTTTATAGTTCTGAGTTGTCAAATCTCTTTTAAATTTTATTCAGGATAATTCAGCCAAGAAATAAAAATAAGCATCTCTCAAATCTCTCAGATGGCAAGTTTGCTCATCAGGTGGCGCTTTTGAAGTATTTTATTAGAACATTACTCAATTTGTTTTGTGAACTATTGTTTTATTTGATTGAAAATTTGACATTTTTTCATATATGGTTAAGTAGATTAGAGAACAATTTCAATATCAAATTGGATCGGAAAAGAACCCTCAAAGTCGATTTTTATTCAAAATATCATGAATCTTGGGTAAATTTTGTTGACAAAAAGCACTAAGAAGCAAACTCTTGTTTTTAATTAAGCGCCCCTGTGATAATTATCAGTCGAATTAGGTAGGATAAAAATTTGAAAGTAAATAAATTTGCCTGCTTAATTTAACCGCGCAAGACGATGATTATTGAAATTGCTGTAACAAATATTTTCAAAGAATATATCGATTACGGGGCTTCCTCGAACATATTAGCCAACATTTTTATATCCCTTTAGGAGGAAGGTTGTTATTTTTTTGTTTGATCTAGTACATTCGTACTACTTATCATACATAATGTACTAGACCAAACAAGAAAATAACAACCTTCCTCCAAAAGGGATATAGTCGGATTTTGAAAACGACTTATCCGACTGAGTTCTTAGATAACTCAAACTGAGCAAAACTATTGAGAGAAAAATAAATAAAAAAATGGTCCGAATCAGACCATTTTTTAAATTAAAAAAACTGATTATTAAACAATTTCAGTAATCGCCGAAAAATTTTTTTTTGATTTTTTAACCATGAAAATTATCATCTGACTAATCGATGGTTATTCACGTTTACATACAATGCTAATTGTGGAGAGTGCGCCAGATTGATGACTCATCGGCCTCGGCGCTAGTGATTTACATTGTATAGTTTTTATTTGACCAAAAATTTTGCTTCCTTGTATTATTACCAAAAACCTTGCACCTATTGATTGACAGTATTTCACAGAATCATACCAAGGCAAAAAATCTCTTCCATTTGTGACAAATTTATAACATTTTTTCTGACTTTCACCATATTCGTCAACAAATTGATTTAGTTCCCAGCCATCTGGACATGTCATGCCTGAATTTTTCATGCAAATATATTGGTTGGAATTTCTACAGAATTCAGCTGACCAATTATCGTCTGTAAAAGTCTCTCCGCCTATTTGGAGGTATATAATTTTTGACAAAGTTTTTTTGACCCTCTTTTTCGAGCCATCGTTTTTATTATCAAAATCTTTGTTTTTTGACTTTATTGTTGTAAAAGTATAGTGAAATTGATCATATCATATTATTCCTAAATGTTATGCAAAAACATTTATGATATGCAAATGTCCAATGCAAAAACCTACCACGACTATTTCTATTTCTCTAAAATAATACTCATTTATGTAGCCATTATTCTGTATTTGATTACAATTGATTCTTATTTCCAGAGCTTGAAGATGACGGGAAAATGCTTTTTATCATTTTTCAAATTTAACTGACTGAAAGCATTTTCCTCATGTTTTTAATTTTTAACTAACTTTGCTTTACCTAATTTTAGGCTATAATTTTTTGAAATTTTCAAAATATTCAAAAATTTTTAGTGATTATTGTCTAGTGAATCATAAAGCCATAACATCTTGGATTTTTGTATTTGTTACCTTAATCGGTCAAAGTTCGATCACAACACTTTCGAGAAAATATTTATAGTGGCAGATTTGTAAAAGCGCTCTTATTAGAATTAAAGCCCGAAATATTTTCCCCGTTTAGACCAACAAGGAAAAACAAATTAAAATTGCATACTTCCCTTTTTTGATTACCCCACAAGTTGAACCCGGCCAAACATCTTGAGAAGCGTCTGGTTGACCATAAATCCAGTTTGTAAATGATGGTTCATATCCGTTATGGTACCATTTCATAATTGGATTACTAGTATTTGGGTCGAATTTTTTTTTAATTTTCTGGCATTTTCATGATTATCATTTTGAATTTCTAAGCAATTATTATTGCTACCAAAAACATTAAGTTAAATAAAAGTTTTCTAGCTATTTATTAAGGTAATTCATAATATCTTCTTGAAAAATTTTCTTGAAATATAAAGCCAATTTTACGACAAAAATTTTTCTTGAATTATAAAAACCTAAATTTCTTTAGACTAGTGACTAGTCATTTTTTTTTGAGTATAATTGCATTTATTAAATGACTTTTTTGCAGTATGAAAGTCATTGAAAGATTACGGGATTCGTTGTTTTTACTGCAAATTGTACTAGTCCGAAGATAAAATAAACAAAATCTTAAAAATGCACCTTCTCAAGATCGTAACAAAAATTTTAGACTCCAAAAAAATGATAAACCGTTATTCGCCGAAAAATGGAAATTTCGATTTTTCAAATATTTTTGTTGAATTGCATTTGTTAGAATGACTTATGTAGCAGTGAGAAAGACTTGAACATATAAAACAATTTTTGATTAAAAATTCTCTCGGTCATTTCAAATTCCATTGAAAAACCCCATTTTCAATTAAAATAGTGCCATTTTCATAGAAAAATTTGGAACTGAAACCGATGAGCGGAAAACTTCAATAAATTAAAATCTCCGAATTTTTGACGAATGACATTGTTGAAGAACTACACATTTAGATAAGTTCGGAATGCGATTTAATGTTTTTATAGAATATTTGCAACCCTATTCTTAAATCATCACTTTCCATATCTGTGAGATCCATCCAAACACCTATGTAATCATCCTTGTCATCAGTTTTCTCTTTGATAAAAGAATTAACTACTTTTTGCGCTTCAGCACTATTCACATAGAGTAAACTGGCACCAGATTCTTCACAAAATTGATAAGCTTCCATCCATGGTCTTTGTGTATTTACATATTTTACGCATTTCTTCGAATAGGTAAAATAATGAACATGTTACTCAAATGATTTTATGTTTAAATTATACAAAGTAGAGAATTGAAATATCCTAAACGACTACCTGCGCAACAGTGTTCTAAAACACAAAGACCAAAATAAACAAAAAATCGTTGATATTAAGCGTTTCCGAGTATTCAGCAATTAATTATTGGTCAGCCAATGCAGTATTCAATTTTAGATTTTATGCATTTTCAAAAACCAGAGAGCATACTTAATGTTCCGTGTTTTTTGCATGTCGATTTCGGGGTTAAAATACCAGGATGTTATGGGAGCGTTTCAAGTGAATTCAAAATAAATTTTCAGATTTTTTTCTTATTTTTTAAATTCTTGAAGCGCCTACATTTTTTAATGCTTCCTATCAACAAAAAAGCATGCTTGCACTTTTGATCAAAATCGAATGATTGACACGCTAGGTAAAGTGTAACTTGTTTTCCAATTATTTTTATTATTAAAAAGTAGTATAATGTACCCATTTTATTTCGAATTGTTACTTCAACAACAGAAATTTTAAACGATTTAACCTTCTTTTAATTTTCTGTTATAATTAAAATGTGCCTGTGATTATTTTTCACCCATTTCCTTTTCGCCATTACCAAAATCGATAAGAGAAAATCCAACATCGCAATTTCTTATAACATTGTCTTCTGATGCCTTGCAAATAAAACTCATTGATTTTTCACAAACTTGTTTCGCCCATCTTCCTTCATCACCCATCATAAAATCTGGTAAGTTATTTGAAAACAGCGCAAACGAACATCGACGGGTCTTAAAACTATTATCAGGAAAAACATCTGCCAAACTTTATAATAATATCAGCGGATATCTAGGAGTGATCATTTTTTGTTATAAACGTTTACGAAAATAAAATTTTCATCAAAAACTTTTTTGGTCCAAAACTTTCTTCAACAAAAATACAAGAATCCAGTCGGTTTCTTTTGGCAGAAGGTATTTTTTTGGAATAATAATTCATTTTGAGCAGGATGAGACAGAAGATTGGGCAATGAGCCGGTTTGAATTTTTTATTATAAAATCAGACGCACTCTTTGGTTGGTCAAATAACCTACGTAAAAAGACATCCTTCTTAAAGAGTCATTTTTCATGGAAATCACAGAAATTATTTTGGAATTGCTAGAAATTATCATTCAAATTTATAATTAAAATTTATCATTAAAACCACATGAAAAAAGTTTCATTTATAATAACCTTGAATACTTTTATCGTTCAAAAAAATTGAATGTGGCCAACTCTGATTTATTTTTCCAATTATTTATTAACTTACGGCATCGTAATTTTCACCATCTACCGACCAATATTTGAAATCGTACAATGGATTTAGACCCTGGGTATCAATCCATTCTAGTTTGTTTGGTGTTATCAAATCGTTTAACCCGATCCAATAAAATCTAAACGATCCAGAATTTTGGTTCCAGTTGAGACGTGCATAAACCGCCAACATTTCTTCTTCTGAATGAAAACTGGCTAAATCAGCTCCAAATTGGTTACAGTAAGATTCGGCCGCATTCCACCCTCTTTCTAGTGAACCTCCTTCAAAAGCCTTTTCGAATTTATCAATTTGATAATAATTGTAATATCAGATCATTTTAAGGTGGTAGTGGTGACCACTAAGTGGTCGTTATATGAGGCTCAAACTTAAAAATTTAACAATTTTATTTTGATCAATCATTTTTTCAACATACGGACGACGTCAAATAAACTACTAAGTTATTTCCTGAGTTATTTCTGTATTACGGGTTATTATTAATCTAATAAACTGATGGTATTTTTATACCAATCTACCCCAAGGAAAGTTATTTTTAAGGTTTTCACAATATATTGTTTATATATCTGAGATAGGGATCCCCTGTTCCTTCGGTTCGCATTCGTTTTTGAGCAATGAGAGCACCGGATTTTAGTTTTTTGACCAATAAGAGCTTCGAGAAGAAGTTCAACCACGAACGCGAACCAAAGTAACAGGGAATCCCTATCTTAGATATACTACATGATTCAAATAATTTGAAACTCGAGGGATCCCGTCAGAGCCACGACTAGGCGTTTTAAACTATTCGGTTCATGTTGTATTGTGTTTTCCCCATTTCATTCAAAATTTATTGATTTTCAATACATTGAACGTATAAAATATAACTTTATTTGAAAGATCGTTTCTGATTGGCCAACCGATCAGTGACCTTTAATAGCTGCAACGAAGTCAGATTTTCTTAGTTAAAAATCCAGAAACCTTATTTAGTGGTGAGAATACTGAAAATGTTGACGTATTCGCAATTCTTTAGGAAAGCAAACTGATAGAAATAAATTTGAATTTTGAACTCGCAGTCGGTCACTCTCAAAATTTCCTTTTAATTTTTATTGTACCAGTCCTATAAATTATAGGCTATAACGTTTGACATGTTCAAGAAATTTTTTGATCATTGCCAAAAACGAGCTTCTTCATTTTACCATGAAATCTCTGAAAAATTAGCTCACGTTTCAAATAAAATAAAAGTCGTAGCAGATTTGGCCTTGGATGGGTTTTCAGTTTAGTTAGTAGATTTGGCCGTGGGGGGGTTTTCAGCTAAATTGATAAATTTTGCGCGTACGCATTTTGAATATCAGAATATAAAAAGAATAAGTCGACAATAAATGTATACACTAAAAATACGGAAAATAAATTGGCATTTAAATTTTAAATTTATATTGATAAAATTTCCTTGTAACAAAAACCATCTCGCAAAAACCAATCGCCCCCAGTTGGACAAGCTGACCAGCAAACTTGGACAAGAAACAATAAAACTAAAAAACCTCTCATAATTTACGTCGACATTTATACAAAAATTATAATTTTTCAATTTTTAGAATAATGATACTTAGTTTGAACAGCCATACAATAGATCTTTCATCATTAAGTTGTGAATTTCTAGTAAATGTGCTAGAACAAACAACTATTATTGTATTTTACATCTTGATTAGTATTATAGTATTCTTCAAAATTCTGGATTTAATGGCTTACGTAAAAGTTATCGGCAACTTTGAGTCTGAATCGTACAATTATCCTTTTTTTATATTGATAATTAAAGGGGGTTGTAGGATTTTCAACTTATCTTTTGATCCGTAACAAATAACAACATTCTTGATATTTTACTGAGTCAATTAATTTCTGAAAAACTATGCAAAAAAAGTTGAAAAAAATTTCCAAAATTTTTTCGAATATTTTCAATTTAAAATAACTTCAGTAATTTTAAATCTAAAACTGTGATTTTTTTGTATAGTTTACAGACTAATTTTTATGATGTTTATGATGAAAACGACATCGGCGACTTAAAAAAATGGTTTCAAAGTAGCCCTTATTGTTGATTATAAATGTTTTTGAGACATTCAGCCGCTTAATTATTGGTCAGCAAATACATAATTCAAATGCAATTTTGAATTGTTTGTACTTGCGTGCAAAGATGGGGGTCGAATAAACATTATTTCGGAATCACAGTTGAAACATACAGCTAATGTACGTTTGTGCACACCCATATTATAAGATAGGCACGGCAAAAATCGACCAGCTCAGATTTTGTTTATTTTTCGAGCACTTTAAGTATATGTCCCAAAATTTACCCAGAAGAAATTTTTGATGATAATTATGTCCCGTTTCCAATAATCAGCATTTTGTGAAAATTTCGAGAATTTTTTGCCAATCATTTAGCTAGAAATTGTTTTTTTGAATTATTTTGAAAAAATCAGTAATTTCAAGCTTATTAAAAAGTGATTTTAATAATCACTAAATGTTTTATTCAGTTTTATAAAATATATAAATGTAGGTATGTGTCAAAAGTGTGACTAAAAAATCCAGGGAGAAATAGGCTTTTGCGCGAGCCTCTAAAATCAATTCAAAAAATCGTTTTTTGCTTTTTCTGGAACGAATTTAATTCGAATTTTTGAAAACGAAAGTAACAGACCTGCGTGCGTTTTTTGTGGTGCATAAAAACGACAAATAATTTGTTTACCTTTAAAACTCACGGAGAAATAGGCTTTTTGCTACAAAATATGACTCTACTTTGAAGCTCGTTCCTGATTGAACGAGCAGTCAGTGATTCTCAGTTATGATTTAGGATATGAGATTAAAGTTCAGTATATCTACTAAGTCAAACAATGAGGTTTCAAAATGTATAGTTTTTCAGATATTTGCCCTCAAAAGCCATGAAAACGCTATTTCTCATGACGGATACGTTATCCGGGGGGTATACGACTCTGATTTGACATTTTCTCGGTGACATACACTGAAAACTAACAGTTCATGAGAAAAACCGAAAATGCCTATTTGTATATCCATCCTTAATTTTGCGAAAAAGTACATCAAAAATAAGTTTTTACCATCACACCAATAGGTACAGTATCGTGACAAGGTGACATTTTCCAATCTGCAAAACCTATCTCCTTCCAGACGGTATATCAAATTGAGCTCAAATTTTCACAGATAACGTAACGGTAGTATGTCAAACTTTGTATACAAGCTTTTTTCGATCCGGTGACTGAACAATTCTAAAACGCCAAAAAACCGACGATTTTTCACAATTTCAGACTTCAAAATCTATCTTCCGAGGATATATTTGCAAAATGGATCAAATTTTTATCAAGTACTCCTCAGAACATATGTAAGAGATGGACACAAGCTTTTTTGCAATTGACAGCTAAAACTCGAAATATGATAATTTTGGTAAAAAATTTTCCAAAAAATTTCCAAAATAAAAAGGGCTTCGATTTTTTCGAAAGTAGGCTCAAACGAAAGCCAGTGTAACACTGATGAGAAAGTTGGCTTACGTCAAGTCGATATTTCGAAATTTTAGTGGTCAAATTTGAGCAAACGTTATTTTTTAAATTCATCTTTTAAAGAATACTTCAAAAAATCGAAAAAATGCAAAAATTTCGAATTTTTTTGTTGATGATTGGTTTCTAAGTACACTTAATTATCACTCCGTATCAATTTGGAGCATTTGTAATGCCTCTAAGGCCTTGATTAAATCAGAGTTGTATCCCCCCTTAAGGGTATGGACCATACCGTATGGTGGTTCCTACATTATCTGAAGTTGTTTTGCCATAAAAATGCATCAAATCTATTGTTTATGTTTTGAACGCATAAAACAACCCATGTGACTACAAAACATTTTCCGAAATTTTGCGTTTTTTAATTTTTATCGCAGTATTTTTTTCAAAATTATGTTCAAAAATAACGTTTGTGTCAATTTGACCCCTATAACTGCAAAATATCGTGTTGACGTAAGCAAAATTTCTTTACAGTATTTCCTCAGCTTTCTTTTGAGTATACTTTTAAAAAAATCAAAGCACATTTTTTTTCGGAAATTTTTTGACGTGACCTTAAAAAATTCATATTTTGAAATTCGGGTCGAGATTGAAAAAAAGGCTTCTCAGAAGTTTTTTTTTGTTTCGAGCTACTTTTTGCAAAAATTTGAGAGATTTTTTACATTTAACCTAGGAGGAGATAGATTTTCCGATGAAAAAAGTCCAAAACCTGGTATTTTGGACCAGTTTTTTTGCATATTTTAGAAAATATATAGCACTTATCAACAAAAACGCTCCCTAGAAGTTTCAAATACTAATTATACAGGTTATTTTGAAATAAAGGTTTATTTCAAAATGAAACCTTGGAGGAGATAGATTTTCCGTTTTTGCAAAGGTGGCTCTTGTGTCGCTTATGTGTGAAGGAGTGTGGTGAAACAAAAAAAATTTGGCATATTTTGTTTGCAAGTTGAATGCTAGTTTTACAAACTGGCTCATCTGAATATTATCCTCGAAGCTCTGTTTGGCTAATATTTTATCAGGAATATATCAAATTAGGAGCCACCATACCCTTAGTAGGAGGTATATTTGTCTGATCAAAGAAAGGCCTTAGAGGCATTAAAAATTCTCCAAATTGATACGGGGCGATAATTAAGTGTACTGAGACCCTAATCATCAAAAAAATTTTTTCGAAATTTCCGCATTTGTTCGATTTTTTAAGTATTTTTTTACAGATGAAGTTAAAAAATAACGTTTGCTCAAATTTGATCACTAAAACTTCAAAATATCGACTTAACGTAGTCCAACTTTCTCATCAGTGTTTCACCGGCTTTCTTTTGAGCCTACTTTCGAAAAAATCGAGGCACTTTTTTTTCAGAAAATTTTCGGAAAATGATCAAAAAAATTATATTTCGAGTTTCAGCTCGAAATTGCGAAAAAAAGGTCTAGATTTTCTCTTGCATATTTTCTGAGAAATACTTGATAAAAATTTGAGCCATTTTGCAAACATATGCTCGGAGGAGATAGATTTTGAAGTCTGAAATTGTTAAAAATCGTCGGTTATTTGTTGTTTTAGAATTGTTCAGTCGCCGGATCCAAAAAGCTCTCGATTAAAAATTTATATACTACCGTTACGTGATCTGCGAAAATTTGAGCTCAATTTGATATACCGTCTGGGAGGAGATAGATTTTGAAGTTTTGAAAATGTCACCTTGTTACGATACTGTATCTATTGGTGTAATGGTCAAAAATAATTTATGATGTACTTTTTCGCAAGATTAAGGATTGATCTACAAATAAGCTTTTTCGGTTTTTCTCATAAACTTTTAGTTCTCAGAATTTATCACCGTGAATATGTCAAATCTGCCAGATATACCCCCTGTGCCTATTTCCCACAACATTAATTCAAAAACTCAAAATCTTATAAAGTTTACAATTCAAATTTAACTTACAGTATGATATATACTATATGATATACTGTTTATCACATTTCGGATCCCGATTTTAAAGAGGGTTGTGGGTGTAAATAATACATGAGCGAAAAAAAATAGTTTAAACAGTTTCTGGAATCCTTTTAACAATAATTATTTCTCAAAAAAAAATGAATTAATATTTTGATTGGTTGAGCGAGGTCGCGAAATGAGGCGAGAGGACCCCACACCTCGAAAACATGACTCCTGCAACATACTTTACCAACACAGAAATTATACCTTATGATCTTATTTTACGTATAAAAACCAACAGAGAAGAAGTTTTTCAACGAGGTTGGCAACATATTTTCGAAAATTATCAAACGTTTCAGAATAGGTCTGTTTTATTCAATTTAAAACAAAATTGACTGAGCATAATCAGATCTAATCAAATTTTCTGAATTTCTGAATTTTATTTTTGCCACCCAAAAACCGAAGGAGATATTTTTTAAACCAGACGGCGCATTACTTATTTCAAGACGTCGTACTTTTACGAAACATTTTTGTTTGAATCAATTTAAAGCAAAATTGACCGAGAATTAACAACTTTTGTGAATTTGAGAACTATCTTTTACCGGTTTTTAGTACGGCACCGTGGAGCCAACCTTAACCAGATCAACAAATTTACTTGCAGTTGATAAAGAAGGTTTAGTCTCTAGTATTTTGTTTCTCATTATTCTTATCTGCCCTGTTATCGACCTTTCCAGTCCAGCTGGAGGAGAGGGCTATTTCCCCAGCAATTCCAACATTCTACACCCACAACCTCTTTAAGGGGATTGTGGGGTGCTTCCAGTAATGTGCGGGAAAAATAAGGCGTTTTTAAACTCAAATATCTTTTGTGAGAATTGAGTGAACGTTTATTTTTCCAATTGAGTCCGATAACCTGAGTAGTCAAAAACTGAATTCATTTCTAGAAAATATCATCACATCAAACCTTTAATGCATAAAACCTAATTGCTGGTATTTATTTTCATTGAAGTTATACCGGTCATATCCACGTATCAAAATCACATAATGCCGATATTATATGATCAAAAAAAAATTTTCTACAATTTTAACAAGCATATTTTATAAATCATCTTTAATTCGGCGAAAATTATTTTTGAAATTCTTGCTATAGTTAAATATAGCCAAATGAGATTATTTTTACAAAAAAAAAGTATACCTCACGAACGGCACATGCGATTTCTTTTCTCTTTTTCATAAATTGTCTCTATTATCTGATTAAATTTTAAACCAAGCAAATTTAATAATTTTTTTTTATTTCCTCGCAAATCACTATTTCATGCTGATTTAATGCGCGCCATCATTATAATCTGATTGGCTAAAATTTAAAATATTGAAACGGCGCAAAAATCTGAACAACTATCATATTGGAAATACTTTCATTAATTACTTTTTCTCGCGAGTTGTTTTTTTATTCTGAACATGGATACCATATCATAGAATTATTTTCCGTTTATGCAACTCCGAAACGATATTTTGGAAATTTTCTTAGAATATTGGTCAAAGTATTCCATTTTATTTTGGTTCTGAATCTCCGTAAAAAATTGATCACTAATGGGATCATTTTGTTTTTGATTCATTGTCATTTATTCGGGCATTTCCAGTTAGCAAGCGATTTTCAATGTTCTAGCACCAAAATATCCAGAAATAATTTGGTGTTTTTTTAATTGCAAACGATTTCTGAGGTGCTGAATAGTCGGTGCAATATGAAATACCGAATTTGCGACCGTTGGTCCAAAATAACTACTGCACCCACAATCCCTTAAGGGGTAAGCAGCGATTGGAGACTGGCGTGCAATTTAACTTACGAAAATAATTAGTTGGTTTATTTTTGTGCCTATTATCGTTAGCTGAACCACAATAAATGTGTAGTCAGCTCATTAAAATCATTTTTTATCTATTTAATTTCGCAAAATACTTGCAGCCCGTTGTTATTATATTTTGCGAAATTACTTTTGCGAAAAGTTTTTTGTGAAACAGTTTCTATATTTCTGTGCATTCTGAAAATGGTAATAAAACCGAAACTAGTCAAAAAATAAATTTTATTTGAAATGGTAATTTTTTATCTCGAACACAAAAAACAATAAAAATTATCTATTTAAGGAACGATTGGTTCAAACTTTTATTTTATAATTCGTAAAATTTTCGAAAAAATTCAAAGCATTATGAAATTTTAAGCATTTTTCGTCCAAAATTTTTTCTGATTAATTTTTATGAAATCTGTAAATAAAAACGAAAAAAATAGCCATTTTAAATTTTTTCATGCATGTCTACATATTTTCTGACTGTGTTTGAAAAATCATGAAATGTTTTTTTGTCATTTTGTTGTCGACTCTTTAGAAATAATTATGAAAATTTTCCGCAAATCAAGTCCAAAATTTTAATTAGTAGTTTTTTGAAATCTCTGTAAAAAATCGGCCGAATCACTTGTGAAATTTTCTGGTATCTATTTGGTTTCCGTATTTCAACCGATGCAAGGGTCAAGTGAATATCGTTTTCTGAACTTCTGATGAAATTTACAACACTTGCTTAAGGAACCGGTTTGTGCCATTTGGCACGCAATTTATATAATTTTATTTTTCTCAAAAAATGTTAATTAAATTTCGGGTGTTATAGGCTACTTTTATTTTTGAAAGTCAGGACATTTTCAATATTTAATCGCAATTGAAGGTCAATTTTTTTCCTAAAAGCTGTTTTTATCCATTTTCATGGGAAAAAAATTTCCATATTGAGGAATATTCTTCATGTGGATAATTATTCTCCCACTAATTAGTGCATAACACCGACAATGTCTGAAGTTATAAATATTGCTTTCAAAAAAAACTCTCACATCGGGTCAAGTTGGAAATGGAGTCATTAATTGAAAAGTGGTTTTTTGATGTTTTTACAGATACTTAAGTATGTAAAAAGTTTTAAATATTAACGTTTGCAAGTATGGACACTTTCCTTTTAGATAAAAAATAAATAAAAATTTTTCACATTTTTTTCTTTCAAAAATCGCTCCGAAAAAATGTGTACCAATCTGCCACATCGCTGCTACCCCCTTAAGCTGGAAGTTCCAACCTGAAACGGTCCTGCGCCAATCAAAATGTTCAAATTCAAGAAGACGAAGGTGTTTACCAAATTTTAAAGCTTTTAAGTGTCAATCAGGTTTGAGCAAAAAACTTTGATCGAGAGCTAACATGTGACATACTGTTTATTCTCAAATAACAAAAATCTTATTAAATTCTAAATTATAAAAATGTTTCTGCATAGTATCATTGGAAATTTTAGCGCAAAGTCAAGTGTACATAATGTTCTGGGGCATTGATTTAGAAGAATTATTACATGGAAATTAGATACGAAATATTTTAAGGTCCAAAATATTTCAAAACGTATTTGTTCTAGCACATTTAAAAGAAATTCACAACTGAATGATAAAATAGTTCTTTCGTAACTTTTGAAACTTAGTTGTCTACGCGAAAAGTTTCAAACATAATAATCAAGCAACTGTGGGAAGCAAAGTGTTGAGAATATTATATTTTTAAGTCTATCTCTTCCGAGGATAAATTTTAAAAACAGCTTTGTTTTTCCTTGTGAATTCTTTTAACGAGTTTTCCAAGGTCACAATGTGACCGTCATGGGCAAAAATCAACCAAAAATTCGATACCAAAAATACGAAAAATCTTTATATTTGTATAACGTAACGAACATAATTATTTTTCATGATTTTTTTCCCATTTTCAATTATATCATGAACGCCGAAGAAGTTTCAGAATAATCGAGCAAGTTTTTCTATGGGTCGATATTAATGGTGGACACGCTACACATAAGTAGGCTCAGAAAGCATTTTACATCGTTTCAAAATCACATTTATAGGATATTTTTGTCTTGAAAACTAAAATGCAAAATATTTTGCGAGATTTATCTAATATTGATCTAACAGTTTTTACAAAATTTTTAATGGAACATAAACTGCTGATTTATTCTATATCCCTTTATCACTTTTTGGTTAGAATGCGTAGCCACAACGTTAAAATCACACGTTC
The DNA here is from genome assembly GCA_004367855.1 of Oikopleura vanhoeffeni. NCBI lineage: Eukaryota > Metazoa > Chordata > Appendicularia > Copelata > Oikopleuridae > Oikopleura > Oikopleura vanhoeffeni. The sequence goes on from SCLH01002104.1 coordinate 109,922, forward strand.
AAAGGAGTAGTAGCTACGCATTCTAACCAAAAAGTGATAAAGGGATATATCTCAAGCGTTTATGAAATCTTCGATATTTTGTTTTCAGCTTTGTTTTTTTCTATCAATTTTTATCAATTAGTTATAAAGAAATAGTTCATATATCCCTCTATCACTTTTTGGTTAGAATGCGAAGCCACTACTTCTTTTAACGTGTGATTTTAACGTTGTGGCTACGCATTCTAACCAAAAAGTGATAAAGGGATATACATGTATAAGCCTTCAAGGCAATAAATCAACTACCAGATTAAAATGTTCTATAAATTTGAAAGTTCAGGACTGAGGGTAGTTCACGCTTGAAATTTTTGCCGAAAATATTATTTTTGGTGGCGCTTTTTAGGGTGGTCAAAGTTTTATTTTAAAAATTAAGCGAGATTTTTTAATTCTTAGGACCTTTTTATCGGGTACTCATTTTTGGTTTGAGAGACCTAGTAGGCCTGGCCTACACTCATACAGATGTTTATTTTATTTGTAATAAGGGTGAATCTTCATAATTTGCACATATATTTTGATATAAGTTTTGTCATCATCATTGCTATAATACAGTACTAATAAAATATTGTGCAGAATTTTGACGACAATGAAAAAAATTTGTTCCAGACAAAAATGTGATACATTAGAAATTACATGTATTTTTAAGTTTTTTACAAAGTGAGCACCTAAATACGTCTGTACAAGCGCCCACTTTGTATTATAATATACTTTGTATTAAAAGCTTAATAGTTAACCTGTTCATTTAATTTCTGACAAAACTGTTTAACTGCTACTGCTTTCATTCGTTTCCTATAGTTTGTTTCAGTAAGATTATAAAAATTATAGTAAATCTGCTTTGTGAGAAATAAATGCGGTCATGTAAAGTTGGTGACTTGATTTTATATTTTGGCGAATATTTTTTTATCACGAAGATAATTCTTTTACACATTTTTTCGCATAATATTAAAATAAAAATAATATAAAGCATACTGCAATATAAACAAAAATAAATAAAGGTGCTGTTGAGCTCAAATCAACGCTTCCCCCTGCTTGCAAATCGGTAGTAATAATGGTTTTTGTTGTTATTTTTGTTGTTTTCGTTGTTGTTATGTTGCTTGAATCGCTTGTTGTGGTTGAATCTAATTAATATACATTTTTTGAACTTTTTGAGATATGGTTCATAGGCTATGAACCATAGCCTTTCTCCAACTTAAGTTCATCTTGAAAATGCTTGCTATCTTTATGGCACGACGTGCCAGGCACGTTTTCAAATCAATTAAAGTTGTCTTAAGATACTGAAGTGATTGTCGTGAGTATGCTTATAAGCAAGGGTGCTCGATATTGGGACCGCCAAAGTTGATTGCAGAAACTCAAGGAGAGACCTGTCGGCATTTTTGGCAATTTGAGTCCTATCTTGAAACTGGGGGTCGTTTTAAAAAATCTATGAAATGTAACTAAGATAAACAAATAGGAATCATAAAATGATGATAAATTCATGGCGCTAAAATTTCAAGACCGACACCTGGAAAATAAAAGGTTATCGATGATTTCTAGAGTTTGAAAATTTTCAAAATTTGTCAAGTTTAAAATGACCGCACAAATAATCGACTTTTATCACGAAATTTTACTTTTCTTGCATGTTTTATAAAGGCGCTTACTTTTTTTTAATTTTTACGGTTTTGTTACCGGTTGACCGGAGGGTTAGCAGTATTTGAAGAAAACAAGGGCACTTTGAATCATCAGTTGAGGTTTTGGCGCTGCTAATGGTACTATTTTTAGAATTGTTTTAAATAATGTGTACTTTATACAAGAATTCTTGGATGGTTTTCAGTTTAGTTTGTTTAAAAAATATAAATTTTTTACGTGGGGGAAAAGTTTTCAGACTTAATTATAAATTTTGCGCGTTTACGCATAATTTGAATATCAAATATAAAAGAAAATGTCGCTACAAGTACATAATATGTATACACTAAAAATAACGGAAAAATAAAATTTGTCAATTTAAATTTAAATTTATATTGATAGAATTATCCTCTTGAACTAAAACCATCTCGCAAAAATCAATCGCCCCGAAGTTGACAACTGAGCCAAAGCAATATGTATCAAGAAACAATAAAACTTAAAAAAACCTCTCTAATTATTACGTCGACATTATCACTAATTAATGAGTTTTTATTTCAATTTTTTTAGAATTGTACAATTTTAATCAGCCATAATTAATAGATCGATTTCATCATTAAGTCTTGTGAATTTCTTAGATAAGTGTGCTATTAATAGAAAACAACTATTATTATATATTACCATCTGAAATTAATATATAAAGTATTCTATACAATTGGATTATACTGGTCTTGACGTAAAAGTTATCGCAACTTTGATAGTATCTGAATCAGCTACTCGGCAAGCCAGCGTTGACTTTGTGGCTTACTTGACTGACTCTGGCGTGAGCACAAGGTCAAGTTGCAAGCCGAGACCTTGCATGACTTGCTTTAAATATCAAGCCAGAGTTGCTGGCTTAGTTAGCTTCGGGATTTGGTGACATTAGACCAACAACTTTGGATATTTTCACAAAAATTTCTTGCAATTTCGTTAAATTTCATAAATAAATATGGAATCTTAATGAGCTAAGTAGTCCAGCGTCGTCGTACGATTTTTGAAAGGTCCCCAAATGACCATGTTAGACCTAAATTAGTCAACTGAGCCGAAAGAAATAATCTTGGTACAATTTTTTCCAAAAATGGCTATAATAATGATAAAACACCTCAAAAAATGATTTATTCATATTTTTATTTGTTCACCGGAGTTTTAAAATGAACAAATTAATACGATAAAAAAGTGTTTTCATTTTTATATTTCTAGTCTGCAGTGTTAATTTCCATGAAACCGGGCGATAAATAGGAGTTGCTATGTATTTCAATTCAGATTTTGATGAAAAGTTGATCCCAAAATTGCCTTCGGGCTGCATTTTTCTATCAAAATTAAATTAAAACAAAGTTTACCTTTTACGCGATTGCTCAAGGTACGATAAAATATTAAATAAATTTCACTATCAAGAAAATTAAATAAAACAAATAATAAACCCTAAAAATTCTATTTATATCGGCGTTATATTACGGTCTCATTTCTACACAACATTTTAAATTGAAAACAATAATTTCCTCGTATAGCCTCGGCCTATTATGTGCCGAATTTTCAACCAAAAATAAAATGAAAAAAACAATCCCTTTAATTCGTCTTCGGGCCTGAGGGCTCTTTTCAACAATTTAATATATAAACATAACAATTCTCTTTCTTATCGCCTTTGATTGGGCTCATTGTTAACAAATAAATATATACTGAAACATAACATAAATCCACATGATCGGCTCTTATCGGTTATGTCTTTTTTACAATTATTAAACACAAAATATAAAAATAAAAATAAAGAGTTAAGCTTGTGTTGAGTGTCGCGATTTGACAGTTTACGAAGTATTTTTGATAAACTAGCAGAGCTGATATCCAACGTATGCATTATGAGAACAACTATTCACTGATTTTGTAATTTAACAGTAATCTGATACAATCCCACCTACGCCTACACCACGCTTTTTAAAAACTCCTAAAAACACACTGATGAGATTTTCTCCTTCAATTCTTTATTTATTTTTTTGTGTCAGGCTCCAGAAGCCTCACACATATACGCTTTTTTCTCGGAATTTGCTTTGCGGCAAAAGCCAAAAACGAAAACACAAATTATTGATTATTTATGATTTCAATTGAAAGTGCGCTTAATTGTGTTTTTTGACCTACCAATTTTAAAATTGCACCCGAATCCTTAAAGTGTTTTGTTAAATTACCGAAAAATAATATTTGAAGATTTTCAATTTTTTGCTGCAAATTTCTTGTCAAAATTCGCTTAAAATTTGAAATGAAAGTTTACATGCCCCCAATGAGACGCCAGTCATAAAAATTTGGAAAAAAAAACTCCCAAGTATGTTAAACAGTCTTGTGCTTTCAAATGCAGTATGATCGAAACTGTATCTGTCTGAACTGGTGAAAGAGATACCTTTTGCGTAAACCTCCAACTGAGCATTTCAAAATTTTGGCAAAGAATAAAAAGTACATGCCCCAGAAACGCCATATCAAAATTTCAAAAAAAATCTTTTTATATTTGGCACTAACTTTATTTTAATATTAAGAAATCAAAAAGGGAAAATTTGGCACTAACTTTATTCTTAATAATGATATTCAAAAGGATGTTTTGTCAAATAGAAGTAATCAGTTATAAAATTCGGTTTTGTTAAAGTCGAACTGTTTTAAACCTCATTTAAAATTTCATATCAAGTATCAGCACCATATCATTTATTCAATGCAATTTGAAATCACCCATTTTTAGTCGTTTTTTTCAAAATATCTTTCAAAAATATTTTTAAATATGTCAGCAGCAACAAAATCAAGCAAGGGTCAAGTCAAGCCAAGGTCAAGTCAAGCCAGGGCAAATTTTTGGTTACGTCAAGCCAGCAGTGCAAGTTCAAGCGGCAGACAAATTTTCTGGACTTGCCGAGGCCTAGTTCTTGGATCGTTACATGATATCCTTTTTTTATATTGATTAGGAAGGGTTGTAGGTTTTCAACTTATCTTAGTTTATCACGTCACAATAACAACATTTCTTGTCTTTTAGTAGTCAATTAATTTCTAGAAATTATGCAAGAAGTGAAAGAATGTTCCAAATATTGTTTGAATTTATTTTGAAAATAACTTCTTGTAATTTAATCTAAATGATTGTTATTTTGATATAGTTTAGCAAAATTTTATTAGATTGTATGATTGAAACGACATCGGCACTTAAGAAAATTGTTACAAGTAGCCTTAGTTGTTGATTATGAATGTTTTGAAGTCAGGCGCGCTTCAATATTGGTCAGCAAATTACATAATTCCAAATGAATTTAAGTTTGTATACTGCGTGCCAAGATGGGGGGTCGAATAAATATTGTTCGAATACAGTTGAACATCACTAAGGTACAGTTTGCCCCAACCCCCTCAACCGTCATTATTTAAAGATAGGCATCGCAAAATTCGACCAGCTTACAACATTTTGTTTTATTTTCGAGCACTTTTAAGTATAGTGCCCAAATACATTACCAGAATAAATTTTGATAATTTTCTTTCAAGCCGATTTTTAAAATTTCGATAATTTTATGACCAATCATTTATGCTAGAATATGTTTTTTTTAACTATTTTGAAAATCAGTTTTTGTAATATAAAATGATTTTAATATATCACTAATATGTTTATAAATATTACAGATAGATGGTCAAAATTGTGACTAAAAAATTCAGGAGAAATACGTTTTTTGCCGCGAAGCTCTAATCAATCACTTCAAAAAATCGTTTTTGGCTTTTTCTGGAACGAAATTATTCAACTTTTGAAAACAATAACCGACCTGCGTGTCGCTTTATTGTGGTGTGAAAAACGACAAATAAATTTTGTTTACCTTTAAAACTCCGAGAATAGCTTTTTGCTACAAGGATATACTCTAGTTTGACGCTTCGTTCCATGAATTGAGCACGAGCATATCGAAATTCTCATGTAGATTAGGATTATGAGGATTCAAAGATTCAATCATCCTACTTAGCAACAAGAGTTCTCAAAATAAATATTTTCAGTATATTTGCCTCAAAATCCTAAAAACGTAGTTTCATGATCGTTATCGTAGTTTACGCTCGGATTTGACTTTCTCGTTGACATACACGTGAATTCTAAGTTCAGGAGAAAAACGAGAAAATGCCTAGTTGTTATATCTATCCTTAATTTTCGAAAGTACATCAAAATAAGTTTTTACCTCACACCAATAGGTACATGTATCGTGACAAAGTTGACATTTTCCAATCTGCAAAACCATCTCTTCCAGACGGTATATCAAATTGAACTAAAATTTTTCACAGATAACGTAACGAGTATTGTCAAACTTGTATACAACTTTTTTCGATCCGGTGACTGAACATTCTAAAACGCCAAAAAACGACGTATTTTCTCATCACGACTTCCAATCTATCTTCCGAGATATATTTGCAAAATGCACAATTTTTATCAAGTACTCCTCCAATATGTAAGGAATGGACACAAGCTTTTTTGACCATTGACAGCTAAACTCGAATATGATAAAATTGTAAAATTTTCCAAAATTTCCAAAATAAAAGGGCTTCATTTTTCGAAAGTAGGCCCAAACCAAAGCCAGTTTACACTGATGAGAAAGTTGGCTTACGTCAAGTCGATATTTCGAAATTTTATGGTCAATTTGAGCAAACGTTATATTTTTTAAATTCATCTTTTAAAGAATACTCAAAAAGAAATCAAATAATACAAAATTTCGAATTTTTTTGGTTGATGATTGGTTTCTAGTACACTTATTTATCACCCCGTATCAATTTGAAGCATTTAATGCCTCTAAGGCCTTATTTATACAGAGTTGTATCCCCCTTAGGTTTGGACCATCCGTTATGGTTGTTCTACATTATCTGAAGTTGTTTTGCCATAAAAATGCATCAAATCTATTGTTTATGTTGAACGCATAAAACAAACCCATGTGACTACAAAACATTCCGAGAATTTTGCGTTTTTTAATTTTTATCGCAGTATTTTTTCAAAATTATGTTCAAAATAACGTTTGTGTCAATTTGACCCCTATAACTGCAAATATACGTGTTGACGTAGCGAAATTTTTTTACAACAGTATTTCCTCGCTTTCTTTGAGTTTACTTTAAAAAAATCAAAGCACCTTTTTTTCTGGAAATTTTTTGACCGTACCTAAAAAATTATATTTTAAATTCGGGTCGAGATTGAAAAAAGCGTCTCAGAAGTTTTTTTTGTTTCGAGCTACTTTTTGCAAAAATTGAGAGATTTTTACATTTAACCTAGGAGAGAATTTTTCGATGAAAAAAGTCCAAAACCTGGTATTTTGGACCATTTTTTTGCATATTTTAGAAAATATATAGCACCTTATCAACAAAAACGCTTCCCCAGAGAAGTTTACATACTAATTATACAGGTTATTTTAAAATAAAGGTTATTCAAAAAAAGAAACTTGGAGAGATAGATTTTCCTTTTGCAAAAGGTGGCTCTTGTGTCGCTATGTGTGAAGGATGTGGTTAGAACAAAAAAAATTGCATATTTGTTTGCAAGTTGAAATGCTAGTTTTACAAACTGGCTCATCTGAATATTATCCTCGAAGCTCTGTTTGGCTAATATTTTTATCAGGAAATATTCAATTAGAGACACCATACCCTTAGTAGGAGTTATTTGTCTGATCAAAGAAAGCCTTAGAGGCATTAAAAATTCTCCAAATTGATACGGGGCATAATTAAGTGTACTGAGACACCTACATAAAATAAATTTCGAAATTTCGCATTTGTTTCGATTTTTAAAGTATTTTTTACAGATGAAGTTAAAAAATAACGTTGCTCAAATTTGATCACTAAACTTCAAAATATCGACTTAACGTAGTCCAACTTTCTCATCAGTGTTTCACCGCTTTCTTTGAGCCTACTTTCAAAAAATCAGAGCACTTTTTTTCAGAAATTTTCGGAAAATGATCAAAAATATATATTTCGAGTTCAGCTCGAAATTGCGAAAAAAAGGTCTTATTCTCTTGCACTAATTTTCTGAGAAATACTTGAAAAAATTTGAGCCATTTTGCAAACATATGCTCGGAGGAGTAGATTTTGAGGCTGAAATTGTTAAAAATCGGGCTATTGTTGTTTAGAATTGTTCAGTCGCCGATCCAAAAGCTCTCGATTAAAATTTTACTACGTTACAGTGATCTGCAGAAAATTTAGTCTCAATTATTTTACCGTCTGGGAGAGAAGATTTCAGTTTTAGAAATGCACCTTGTTACGATAACTGTACATTGGTTAATTGGTCAAAACATAATTTATGATGTACTTTTTCGTCAATTAAGGATTGATCTACAATAACTTTTTCGGTTTTCTCAAAAACTTTAGTTCTCAGAATTATCACCGTGATATGTCAAAATCTGCCAGAATATCCCCTGTGCTATTCCCACACGAACAATTAAATCCCAAAACTCCAAAATTTATTACAGTTTACATTCAAAATTTTAACTTACAGTATATATTACTATATGATATACTGTTTATCAACATTTCGGATCTCCGATTTTCTAAAGAGTTGGGGTGTTAATAATACAATGAGCGAAAAAAAATAGTTTAAAACATTCTTCTAGAATCCTGTTTAACAGAACTTATTTCGTCCAAAAAAAAATGTCTCATTGAATATTTTTGAGTTGAGCGAGGTCGCGAATATGAGGCGAGAGACCCAACCTCGAAAAACATGATCTTGCACAATACTTACCAAACATCAGAAATATACCTTATGATTTATTTACGTAAAACCACAGAGAAGAATTTTTCCAACAGAAGTTGCAACATATTCGAAAAATTATTAACGTTTCAAATATAGTCTTTTTATTCAATTTATAAACTAAAATTACTGAGCAATAATCAAGATCTAATCAATTTTCTGAAATTTCTGAAATTTTATTTTTGCCAACCCAAAAAACCGAGAATATTTTTTAAAAACCAGACGACGCATTAGCTATTTCAAACTCGTAACTTTCTAAACATTTTTGTTTAACAGATTTTAAACCAAAATTGACCGAGAATTAACAACCTTTTGTGAATTGCAGAACAATTTTACCGGTTTTTAGTACGGCCACCGTGGAGCCAACCTTAACCAGATAACAAATTTACTTGCATTGATAGAGATAGTAAGAGTTAAGGTCTCTATATTATTTTTCTCATATTCTTAATCCTGCCCGTTATCGACTTTCCAGATCCAGCTGGAGAGAAGGCTATTTCCCAGGCAATTCCAACATTCTTACACCCACAACCCTCTTAAGGACTCGGTGCACTATTGGCAGACCTGTCTCCAATTTAACTTACGAATAATAATTAGATTGGGGTTTTTTTGTGCTTATTATCGTATCTAACACATAAAGTGTATTTCAGCTCATTAAAAATCATTCTTTCTATCTATCTAATAACATTGAGTTCACTCTCTTATTTAATAATTCGTAAAAATTTCAAGCAAAATTCAAAGCATTATACAAAATTTTAAGCATTTTTCGTCCAAAATTTATTCTGAATTATTTTTATGAAATCTGTGATAAAACAAAAAAAATAGTCTCCACTTTTAATTTTTGTCAGCAGTGTCTTACTATTTTCTGACTGCTGTTTGTAAAATCCATTTATAATTGTTTTTTTCATTTTGTTGTCGACTCTTTTATAAAATAAATAATATATATTATATCTATTAGAAAATTATATGAAAATTTCTCAATCATAGTCAAAACTTTTTAATTAGTAGTATGAACTCTTAAAAAATCAGGGCCGAACATTGTGAAAATTATGCGTTGTATCTATCTTGTTTCACGTATGTCAACCGCTATCAGGGTCAGTGAATAATGTTTCTGAATTTGATGAATTAACGACACTTGCGTTAGAACGGTTTGCATTTGAGCACGCAATTTATATAAATTTATTTTCCTATTAAATGTTTACAATTAAATCGCTTTATAGGCTGACTCTTCTTATTTAGAAATCAGGGACATCTTTCAATATTAATCGCATTTAAGCGTCATTTTTTCTAAAGCTGTTTCTATCCATTTTATGGAGAATAAACACACTATCCATATTTGAGGAATCTTCTTTCATGTGATAATTATTTTCTCCCACTAATTAGGTGACATATCACCCGACAAATGTCTGAGTTATACAATATTGCTTTCAAAAAACTTACTCACACGGTCAAGTTGAAATGGTTATCTAATCTTAAAGTGTGTTTTTATTGTTTTTAACAATACTTAAGTATGTAAAAAAGTTTAAAATGTTAACGTTGCAGTATGGACACTTTCATTTTAGTAAAAAAAATGTTAAAAAATTTTCACATTTTTTTTTCTTTCAAAAATCGCTCCGAAAAAAAGTTGTACAATTGCCACATCGCTGCCTACCCCTTAAGCTGAGTTCCAACCTGAAACGGTTCCTGCGCAGTTCACAATGTCAATTCCAGACCGACGAAAGGTATTTACATTTTAAATAAGAGCAAATCACGCTCTTGGCAACACAACATTTGATCGAGACCTACATGTATAACTGTTTTATCTCTCAAATAACAAATTCCTATTAATTTCTAAATTATAGAAATGTTTCTGATAGTTCATTGAAATTCTAGCCGAAAGTCAAGTTACATAATGTATCGGGCATTTATTGAAGAATCTTTTCCAATAATAGTTACGATTATTATAGTCCTATTTTAGTACTGTTTAACTAGCACTGATGATGACTGAATATTCATCATATTTAAAACAATTCTATGAAGATTTCTAGCGCGTTAACAATTCTGTACCTCTGACAGTGAAATTTATTTCACTGCAAATCATTCTCGTTTTAGTTTTCATAAAACTTTTATGGTGACAATTCTATCTCTTGTTTAATTGCTTAGTAGCAGGTGCAATTATCAAAACATAATGATGTCTGAATCCCAAAAACGAACTCGCAACCTCCGTTATTCTAGAAAACGAAGAGATGAACAATCGCCCCAGACATATACTGTACCAGACATATACGTACCATGGTATGATCTGTTTTTTGAATGATTTACCACACACACGAAAATCAACAATTTAAGGTGAAGTTATTCGGAGAGTTATAATATCGTGTTTACAGTGTTCGTAAAAACTCTGTAGTTTTAAGGTGTATTTATACAAAAAATTCCCGCTCGATGAAATGTCCTGCTAAACTGACGATCATACCAAAAATAAATGATTTAATTTATGCGAAAATGTTAGGAGGAAGAAATCGATTTTATGTGAATTTTGCAATCGCACTTAATGAAACTTCCTATGAAAGAAAAAAGTAGCAGGTATTTTCAATCTAAAAATCGAGATGAAATTTCGGGAATTGATTCTAAATTACTATTATTAGAGCTTCTGATGATATTTTTGCCGATGGCGTTTCAGAGCAATTTATTCATATTGACAAAAACAGCCCATCTGAAATTTCTAAATTAAATCAAAAAGATATTTTTTGTGATGGAACCTTTTCCGTCGTTCGAAATTCACCACGGAAGAAGAACTTGATGATACAATTTTTGCAACTTTCTTCATTCTGATTCGGATTCCGAATCAGATTCCGAATTTTAAAACTTCTTTATTTATATTTCTTTTCTGTTTGTTTCTAAGAATAAGAAAATAAATAAAAATGTCTTCGAAAAAAATCTCAGAATAATTCAAATCTCATCATAAAATCTAAAGATAATATCAAATTAAATCTCAATAATAAATCCCCAAGATACATAATCTTTGAACATTATTACAAGCTGGCCTTATAACTTGTCAAATATGTATTGTCAATTATCGCGGTATAGGTAGCGGCATCGCGGCGGTTGAGTTGAAATGCAGAATGCTGGCGTTTTGGGGCGATCCCGAAAAATCCTGCTACAATAAGCTCTACATCAAACAAAAAAATCTAGGTCAAATTTACTTTATATTGTTCATTTTGAGAATAAATAATTGCAAATAATCCATAAAAACAACGGGTAATTAATGAAAAAATTTGTGAAATCGATTTGAATTATTTTCAGTTGAATTTTAAAGAATATCTATCTGTCGAGAAGAATATAAGTAGGGATAATTCGTACAAATTATGACTCTAAAAATATTATAGATATCGCATTCAAATTTTAAAGGTTTGTTAAGTTGACCCTTAAAATTTGATATATTAGAATAAAAATCCATCCTCCTAGTGGCGATAAAGAGCATTTTACGTTTTTCTGGTTATTTTTTAATTAAAGTAAAACATATCATTATAATTAAACATTCTTACCCGCAAAGTCTGTTTGATATCATGAGATTTTGAAAACAAAAATAAATTTCAGAAAAAAATGTCATTTCAGGTCAGAAACCGTCAAATGTTGGTCAAAAACCGGTAAATTGTCAGTTACTGGAAGACCGAAAATCTGTAGGAATTATCCCCAAATATAAGGCTATCATAATCTATACCCTCATAGAACTTTAAGAACCCGGGTTAACGATGAAACGATAAATTTCAAAAAAGTATAAGGTCCAAGCCTTAACAGCCTACACCAGGCTTCCAAAAGGGATGCATCTCCGCCGATTTTTCATCCCTATCCCGTTTTATCTCCCAAAATGGGATAAAACGGGATAGGGATGAAGGGATAGATTATCTCGTTTTATCCCGGGACCGGGTTAACTTTATCGCTTTTTTATCCCGTTTTTGTAAATACGAACAAAATTTTAGCATACAGACGGAATCACTTGGGGGTATATTTGACGGTAAAATATTGTCAAAGAACAATTTGGCGGTATTGTTGATGACTCATCACTTCCGGTTTAACCGGAAGTGAGATTAAAATTGTGTTTATTTATTTATATATCACTTTGGGGTTATATTTGAGGAAAAAATATTGTCAAAAAAAAATTGGCGGTATTTTCGATGACTCATCACTTCTGGTTCAACCGGAAATGAGGTTTAAATTATGTTTATTTATTTATATATTACTTGAGGGATATATTTGAGGAAGAAATGATGTCAAAGAAAATTGGCCGTATTTTCGATGACTCATCACTTCCGATATGACCGAAAGTAAAGTTAAAATTGTGTTTAATTATTTTAAGAATAGTAGGAGGTATATTTGAGAGTTTAATAATGTCAAAAAAAATGGGCGGTATTTTCGATGACTCATCACTTCCGGTTTAACCGCAAGTTCGGTAAAATTTTACTTTTATGAGGTCATTTATTTATGAAGATTGATTAACAGGTAAAATGAATTTAAAAAATGTGACATTTTCGATAAATGGTAACTTCCGGTTAACTGAAAGTTGTCTTCAAACTTAGTTTTATCACTCATATAATACGCAAAAGTAGATTTTCAAGTTAAATAATTGAAATAAAAGTTTGTCATCACTACTGTTTTGGTATTGTACTAGTTGACATTCACAATTGCAAATTCTCGTCCTCAGGAAGGTCACAAAATACATTTCTGCTTTTATCATAAAAACAATTTTGAGATTTTTTTCAAAATTTTAGTTTTTTTCAGATTTTTTCCAAGTATTTTTTTGCGAAAAATACACAATTTTAATGAAAAATTCTAAAAATAAGTAAACGTGAGTAGCACCCTTTTACTTCAGTTTTGCATAAGGTTCAATTTGAGGTTACGTTCGGTACAATCGGATGAAAAATTAATTTGTAGAAACTTCAAAAATTGACTTCCGGTTGAACTAAAATGCAATTTTCTATTAATAGTAGCAATGATTAAAAAAATGTTTTTCAGTTAAGGGCATCCAGGTTCCTACATTTTCTGCAGTTATTATGTCATAAAAATGCACCAAATAATCGCTTATGTTTTGAAAGCACAAAACAACCCAAATAAGAACAAAACAAATTAGAAATTTTTTCTAAGTATTTATTTTTAAAATTAAGTGGAAAAATAAGGTTTGTTTCAATTTGACCCCAAAACTTCAAAATTTTGGCTTGACGTAAGCCAACTTTCTCTTCAGTGTTTCCCCAGCTTTCTTTTGAGCCTACTTTCGGAAAAATCGAAGCACTTTTTTTCCGGAGATTTTATCACGTGACCTTGAAAAATTCATATTTGAGTTTGGGGCCGAAATTTAAAAAAAACGCCTCTCCGGAAGTTTTAATTTGTTTTGAGCTTCCTTTTGCGAAAATTTGAGTGAATTTTGAAATGTAACCTCAGAGGAGATAGTATTTCCGATGGAAAATCTTTAAAAACGATGGTCTATCGCATATTCTAGAAAAAATAAAGCACTTATCGACAAAAACGCTTCCACGGAAGTTTTGTATACTAATTATAAAGATTATGTTAAAATTCAGGTTTATTTCAAAATAGAACCTCAGAGGAGATATAATTTCCGTTTTGGCTTAGGTCTCGCTGTTTCGCTAATGTGTCTGGGAGTGTATCAATGCAAAAAAGTTTTGACACATGTTTTACGCAAGATGAAGGCTCATTCTACAAACTGACTAGTCTGAATAATATCTTTGAAGCCGTGTTTTGCTAATACTTTATCGAGAATATGTCAAATTAGGGACCGGGATACCCTTAAATTGAGAACACATGTATAGTCGAATTATGTCAAATTAAAAAAAAATACCGAGTCGTTTCCGAGAAAATTTGTTTTAGTTTAAAATTTTCACGTTTTTTTTATTCTAGAATATGGGGGATCAAAATTTCAACCTGACGTTAGCAGATTTTTTTTCTTCAGTAGACCATGAGCTTTCATTTGATGGTATTTTTAACTCAAAAAGATGAATTTTTTTCTTTTAGAAATCATGAAAATTGACTTCCGTCTGAACTAATCTCCAATTTTCTATTAATGGGAGTGATGATCAATTAACATTTTTGCGCTAGAAATTGAGAAGAAATGTTTCTCCGAATAACACCAAGTTTAAAAAAATTAGACCGAGTCGTTTTTGAGAAAATTGAGCTACAAATTCTATAATATCATGAAATATCGGTTCATCATAATTCTAGAACAAGTTTGATCGTATTTTTGGTCGACAGCAGAAGGATAGATCTTCATTTGAGGGTTTTCAGAATTTCTATAATTTGTTTCGTTTTCTTCTGAGCCCTCATCTAAAATGTCAAAAACCGAGAACAAATTGTTTTACAAATTTCAGAAATCGATAGTAACCGACCTGCGTACGTATTTTTTGGTTATTAAAATATGAAATTAATTTTCTTATTTTGAAACCTCATAGAGGAGTAGACGTTTTCAGTTAAAATATCACTCTATTTTGAAGCTCGTTCCTGATTGGTCGAAAAATAAGTCATTTACAACTAGATTTTAAGATTGAAGACATTCGTTCAAATATTTAATCATACTTAAGGGGGTGGGTGTCGCAAATTTGAGGCCATTTCCCGCCAAACTAGCATAAGTGATATTCCAAAAACATTTGTAACTCACAGAACTCACTTTCGCAGTAATTTTTAATTCAACAGTAATCTGATACAATCCCACCTACGCCGACACCTACGCTTTAAAAAACTTCTTAAAAAAACACGCAATTCGTCTTTTCTCCTTCAATTTTCACCATTTTTTTTTATTTTTTTGTGTCAGGCTCCGTAAAAGCCTAACAAATAATGCAAAAGCGCTTTTGTTTTAAAATTTTGCTTTCAGCGGACAAAAACGCGATAAAACAGAAAAATAAAATTTTGAAATGGTCAGTTTGGGAGGCTCAGGCAAAAGTTATATCCTCCACCAGTTTGAGAGATACAGTTTCGACTCATACTGCATCTGAAAGCACAAGACTTGGTTGACAATGCATTCGAGAGTTTTTTTTGAAATTTTGCTTCGGCGTCTCTGGAAGGCCCTGTCAACTTTTCATTTATAGCCAAATTGTTTGCAATGGTCAGTTTGGGAGGCTTAGAAGTTATCTTTAGCACCAGTTGAGAAGATACAGTTTCAGCTCATACTGCATCTGAAAGCATAAAACTTGCTTGACAATCCATTACAGAGTTTTTTTCGAAATTTTGATTCGGTGTCTCTTGGGGGCCATGTGAACTTTTTCTTTTAAGCCTAAATTTTTGACAAAATTTTGAAACCAGAAAAAATGCTTCGAAATAATTTTTTCCGTAAATAAAAAAAACTTTGAAGGATTTTGGTGCAATTTTTAACTCGGTAGCGTCAAATGAAACCAATTAGCGCACTTTCAATTGAAATCATAAATAAATCAATAATTTTTTTTTCGTTTTTTGGCTTTGCCCGCCAAAAGCAAAATTCCGAGTAAAGGACAATAATGCATTATGTGTGAGGCTTCTTTGGAGCCTGACACAAAAAAAATAAAAATGGTGAAAATTGAAGGAGAAAATTCATTCTGAGTGTTTTTTTAGGAGGTTTTTTAAAAGCTTCGGTGTAGGCGTAGGTAGGATTGTATCAGATTACTGTTAAATTACAAATCACCGTGAAGAGTTGTTCTTCAAGATGCATACGGGATATCAGCTCTGCTAGTTTATCTAAAAATAGCTTCGTAAACTGTCAAAATCTGCGACACCAACTCCCTTTACCTCCACCTTAACCCCCACCACGAGATGTCCTACCTCCACCTGCACGAGAGTGTTTCAGAACACACACATAGTTAGGGTGTCAATCATTAATATCGACTAATAGAAATAATGGGTGGGTTGTTCCGAAATCTCTTGCAAGTTAATAATATATAAAAAATGGAATTAAAAATTACGAAAAAAAATTTTGGGTCGTCACGTTATCAAAATATAGCGATTTCTTAAATAAAGCGAAATAGCTCTGTTCACTACCAGGTTGCGCCGAGTGTCAAAATTAATAATGCTTAAGTTTTCCCCTCCAAAAGTCACCCTAGTGAGTATATTTGTAGATCATTATCTTGTTCCAGTACTGTTTTAAGTGCATTAAACAGAAAATTGCATCCAAATAGTGCATTTCCGGTCTGATGAGAAAATTCTTAAACTCACCAAAATTCTTGAAATTATAAATAAGGAGAACTATCGGGGGTCTGTTCCGATATTCCGCCGGCCAAAATGACACTTCCCCAAAATATTTTTGGTCTCTGTGTTCTGAAACACGCTCGTGCAGGTGTGAGTTAAGTATGGAGTTCTACACTGTGTAGTATTTCACATTTTTGACCTCAAAAACCACAGAATCGTCTTTACTATGACGGGTACCCCCTTAAAATGAAAATTGTGCTCACTGGTACAAATCCATCATTAGAACAAGAATCTTTCCGGACTGGTAAAAATTTCAACTCGTTAGGAAGCAAGGACTGTGATACCAAATAAATTCAAATTTTATGTGTCTCATAAATAAAAAAATTTATACAATAATTCCGGTGAAGCCAAAAGTTAACTTAGGAAAAAACCGATTGGTGGTCGTCTCGCGGTCATCAGACCATAGGTAATCTCGCAAAAGGTCGCCAAAGTTGTTCATTTGGGTGGTTTTGTTTGATCAAAGATCTTACATTTTGTAACCCAATTAATTAATTTTACATCGAAACTGACCCTCAATAATTATATTAAATTCTGTCGGGCAAAATTTGTTCATCAATAAATTACAGTAAATTGTACACAGTAGATGTATATTCAAATCTTAAGATCTGATGTCAGGTAATTTTTTGATATCTATAATCGATATCTATATATCGATAATAGAAATGTGAAATATCACCCTTTATCAAAGTTTGTACGAAACTTGCGAGAATTGTCATCGAATTTCAAAGTTTGAGGTCGATTCAGAATATAAAACTTAATCGTATTAACCTAGTACAACACCAGTGATCGTTTTCAAATTGTTCAAATAAGCATCAGCTGGGTCATAAAAGTTATCTCCAGTAAATACTTTCACATTTTCAATTTCGATTGGTTCTGTATTCAGCATGGAGTGAACAATTTTTCCAGCAACTGATATAGAATATATAAATTCCCCAGTTGAAATTCCCCACTTTTTATTCTTATTTTCAATTTATTATTTTGATCAATGAATATCCTATGTTTTGAAACATTTTGAAATTGTAGCAAAGTATTTTTTGCTGATAAGAAAATTTTGATTGGCTTGCTCTTAAGAGCTTACCAACCAATAAGAACCACTTAATTCATCGTTCAATAATGGTGCAAACTTAAAGTCATTCTTGATCCCAATTATTGGAATAAATCCAGATCTCCTAAAAAAATATATTTTTGATCCCGGCCCGAAGTTAATATCGATTATAAAAACTGTCCCTGTTGTTGTTGAATGACTATTGTTGTCCACTTGCCAGAAGGTAAAGCTTCTGTATTAAACTGACTATTAGGATTTCCATTTATGTTACTTGTTATATGCAATTTGTGAGAATTCGGTTGAAAAAATATTGCTGGGTTTCGATCGCCAAATTTTTTATCCCCGCCTAGGCCAATGTGAACAAGAGATGACCATCCGTTTACTGTGCTCACGGGATAAACGTCAACAGACACTTGGTAAATCTCAAAAATTTTGGGGATTGTTTCGTGGAGATTGTTTCGTGTGACTTTGAAGCCTTCATCTGAATTATAGTTTTTATGAGATAATGCATCATGGCATGGTTGTCCCGGCAAACTTGTCTTTGCAAAATTTTAAGTAATTTTTTTGAAGACACAATGATTTGAAGCATAAAAAAGGTTAGTACTGGGAACTATTATTAAATGCAGCACAAAAATTTTTGATTTCTTTTCCAGTGTATATGCGTACAATTCCTGACTCTTTAAAGCGCATTTCATATTTTTAAATCTGTCGGTTTAAGGGGGTTTGTTAGTGAATAGCAGGTCAAAAAAATAATTTTGATGAAAAACTTTAATTTTCTTCTAGGATTCACTGTATTTTATATCAGACCATAGTAGCTTATATCTTTTCCAGCAAACTGTACCCAAGGAATCTTTTGGTGGCATTTGAATTTTTTTACTCAAACTTTTATGTTCAAAATTGTCGATTTCGCGCACTTTTTTGTCAATTTACAGCCAATCAGGCCAAAATTCGAAAAAAGTACGACCGATTCGATGTTCATCACCCCTTGGGCTTGTTACATTTATAAAATGACGTTTTTTGCATTTCCACAGAAAAAGCGGGAGAAAAGGGGGGACGACAGTCAGGGAAAGGGAAGACGGGGAGGAAAAAACCTGGGACGCTTCGGGACGCCCTGGAATGGTTGCCTAATCCATCCCTTCAACAGGGCAGCTTTTTCACATATTTGACTTTGATGCATGATTGTGAGAAACCAGAATATAGTGAATCTAAAAATATCGTGCTGCTGCAATTTATTTTTTAAACAACACCAATTAGAGCTAAAAAAACAATTTGTCAATAGATGCAATATGCTTTATCCGCACTTGTTTTCGATTGACCAGTACCCATCATCAACGATTCAAAATTATTCTTAATTCAAAATAAAATTCAATCCACAGTTTGGAAAATTGCTTTAGAATGCTCCCGATGACCAATTTAGCGCTTTTTTCTCAAAATTCAATTTCGTTGAAAATTTTTAGAAAATATAAGAGATTTTGTTTTTGCAATAAGATACTTTTGCTCGATTAATGAAAAAATATATAATTTTCAAATCTAGTTGACGAAGCGACCTAAAAGATCGCCCAAGCTACCTCTTTATCGTTTATCTTGCTTTAATACTATCAATACATACCAGAATTAGGTTCAGTTGCATCAATCAAAAACAAAAATAAAATTCCTCTGAAAAACATCCTGAAGATACTCAACAGTTTTTTGAATGCAACATTTTCAAAGTTTGTTACTATCCTTCACTTTGAACTCAGTTACTTTTAAATATATAAAATTAATTTTTAAATATATACAATTAAAGTTATAAACAAAGGTATGTAATGCACTTTTCAATTGAGTCAACTCTTAATTAAAAACCCACACTGCTGAAATTAAGTTCGATTAGGGGTTTCAATAACGATGCTAGGAGCTAGCAGAGTTCAAAATATAAAAAAAGATTCACGCGCAATCAGTTTCAAACAGTTATTTTGAGGGTTATTAAGGTTGTTTGTGGTTTTATAAAATGTTCATCTTGTTATCTTATTTTTATCACTAAATATTTCACCCAAAAACGATTTTTTTAGGCGCTACTTTGACCGTATATAACAGGAAATTTGTAATTAATGTATATAAATTTATGCATTTTTGGTTAGAGGTACTTTCTCTGGTTTATGACGGGAGAAAAATAATACGGAAGTATTATTTTCTTCTGCCTTTTTTGGACGGGAAAATTTTGTTTTCTTCCGTCGTTGACAGGAAAAAACAAATATTTGTTTTCTCGTCTTTTCCCCGTCTTGAGGGGGTGCCATAAGTCCTGCAGATTGGTACATTTTTTCAGAGCGATAAATGAAACAAAAAATGTGAAAATTTATTTTTTTTATTTTTTATCTTCAATAAAAGTGTTCATTCTTGCAAACGTTTATATTTTTAATTTCTTAACAAAACTAATTATCTGGGAAAATATAAAAAAACACTTTTCACGGTACATCCATTTCCAACTAAACTCGACTACAGATTTTTTAAAGACGATATTAATAAACTTCAGACATTGTCGCGACATGTCGGGTGTTATGCGCTAAAAAGTCTTGTTTTTATGTTGCTTATTAAAACATTTCCTTGATATGAAAGTTTTTTCCCGTGAATAATGGTT
>SCLH01002105.1:0-34569 GCA_004367855.1 Oikopleura vanhoeffeni
TGTAATCTGTCAAAAATGCACACGATCCCCCTTAAGTCGATTCCATTTTTTTTAATTTCTGATGCGAATAATATAATTTTCCGAGAAGGAGGGTCGTTTAAACAAATTACTGCTTGGTGGTTGATTGCGCGATATAAAAATTTGAAAATCGGGCCTGTCGAAAACCAGCCCTGGGCTGGGAAACCCTCTCAAGTGCACGTGTTTACCTGTCAAAAACCATGAGAGTCCTAAAGGAAATATCGTATCGGGGTTGTAAAATTTAAAATTAAATTATTGAATTCAAACCGGAAATACTTGTGGCCCTATTAAAATAGTCTTGGTCACGCCTCAATTATTGGGATTCATTCATGAAATCAATGTTTCAAAAACTTTGGGTCGTGCTTTCGTACCCAAATTGGCCAATCAACTTTTTTGTCCCACTATACTTCTTAGGTGGGGTACGGAAACCACGCCCGTGCTGTTTCGTAACCAAATGGTCTGCATTATTATTTTTAGTAGGTCCAATTGCGTACCCAAATTGGCTGAAATAAAACATTCGTTGTTGAAAAAGCACCGTCATGCATTTATGTGTCATTGGCGGTTTGAGGAATTCCACCGACTGCACTGGGGAGCACAGTGAAGCATAACTTATGCCGCGTTAAGAAGGGCAACCGGGAACTTATCTGCAAAACTAAAACCCTGCTCGAGTTTTTCGAACGCGATCGGTATAAAAACAAACAAAAATCAAAATGAATCAACCTTATAGCGCGTTTCAAAAGCCGGCAAAGGTCTGTTTTTTCATACTCAAATTGTGAACCACTTGGAGGCTCCAATTTTTCATGTTCGGACATTCATTTCTTTTTTGAGAAAGTTTAACCCCATACACTCAATGAATCCGTACTGAGGGTTTAGTTTTGCAGATTAAGTCTCATGGACTGACCCTACTTATGCGGCATAAATTATGGGTACACTTACACCCGACTAAAACTGTTTTGACTGTATTGGATTGCACCTGTGAAACACAAAAACGTTGCACCTTTTCGATACGAATTAAGCTCACTTATAACGAAAATAAATTGATCTTTAATGGCACGACGTTTTCCCGTTCCGAACTTGTTTACCATTGACGGGAGCGAGGACTGTAACAAAATAAAAAATCACCGAACATTTCAAAATTTGAAAGTTTTTCAAAAATTTTCGATAATGTCGGACGTTCTAATGGTCAAGAAAGTCCTTGCTGTAAAAGGAACCAATTATAATATAGTTGAAAATTACAGTTGATCTTTTCCCGGCCTTACAAATCTCATGCAGAAAAAATATTATCGGTTTGATTCCCGAGAAAAGAAGAATAAACTCAACCTTTATCTTCTGGCCAGAATACCGTGATTAGAAATTTAATAGAAAACGTGTCTTAATGTCTCGCGCAAGCTGATGCAAACGTTCAACTATTTTCTCATCAAACACCAGTTAAACAGCCAGTCAATTAATCTTCGTTATTTATGGCGCAGACATTGATTATGTCTGTTTTCTCATATGAATTGACCTACCACATCTGTGGTGATACAAAAATGCATTTTCGAGAAAAGTACACTTTTGAAATTCATAATCAAAATAAAAGTGAATAAATTTTTAACTTAGAATCAACCTGCTATGATTACCTTGCTCAAGAAGACGAGGAAAGTAACTCGATGGCCAAAGCCAACTTTGAACTCGTTCGATTAACATTACTGAAAGTGATCGATACAACTATCAATCGAGATTTATTTCTTCATAAACATGTCAATTACTGTTTATCGTGACTCGAACATTTTAATTTTTGAAAATGCTCGATTATAAATCAGAAAATATAAGTTTCGAATTTGTACTTATAATTCTGTTTCACTGAATGGTACCAATTTTAACAAATTATATCGATCACACGCCGCCGGCGCGGCCGTGTGACGACACGGTCTCTTCTGAAACATAGTCAGCTATTTTTGAGCCACAAATTTTTTATATAATTCAGCTTTCGAAAACGTACTTATTCGATAGAGTCTGCCTCTATACTATGCTTAATCATTAGTCCGCATATAGCTCAAACAGAGCAACACACTATCGGGGAAAATAAACTTAAAAGAATGGTCCAATAATCGATTACGGGTCCTCTGTCATGATTAGCACTTTTTTTCCTGAGAGTTAAAAAACCCACTTCTTTGAGGCACGAACAGATCTATTGAGATTGAGGTCCTCTGGAAATATTAGCCGATTTCTCAGTTTTGGGGCGTTCCACTGGTCATTATTAGACTTTGTTTAGTTTGGGGCTGCACTGTCAAATGATTAGACTTTTTTAGTTTGGAGGCCACTGTTTCAGGATTAGACGTTATTTAGTTTGGGTCCACTGGTCATGATTAGACCGTTTTTTATTTTCGGTGGGTAGGGGCGCCATGAGTTCTACAACATGAATCGCAGAAGAAGGTCTCACTCAGGGAAGGCATCCGAGCTGATTGTCAGAGATCGGAATCGTAATCGGAAATTTCGGGCCTTAAATTTTCTTCAATTATCGGATCGGATCGAACCCAAGGTTTTAAAAATGTGATCGGATCGGAAGCCCGATTTTGAAGAAGTCAATAATCGGATCGGATCAGTGCAGCGGACTTGATCGGATCTGGACCTGCTCGGATTTTTACCAGTGTTGAATACGTATACTAAAAATTTAGTTGAATCATTTCTCGCCGTTGACTTAAGGTCATTACTTAAACGGTCACTTAGGAACATGGTTTGCCATTTTGGTGCTAGAGAGAAAATTAAAAGTTCAAGAATTTTCCGAAACTTATATTTTCTAGAGACTGAGTTGATTTTTAATTATGGTATTATCTAAATTATATTCAATAAAATAACAAATTTTGTGAGGTGGCAAAAAAAAATGCCAAAACTGCTTTTCAAGGCTGGTATGAGCAGAACTTCTTTTTTTGAAATTTTGTATTTCAAGTGTTCATCTGCTGGCAGAAAATCGGTGAAAACCACCGCAAAAATATTAAGCGCTCGAAATACAGGCGGTGATACCAATGGCAACACAGAGCTTTTCGAAAAAGTGTTGCCCATTGGTCTCACTGTGCCCATTAGTCTCACACGAAGGTTGTTGCCCAGATTGGTCTTTCACAGTGCCGGTTTTATTAATTTGATACATGTATTTCTGAAAAACTTAAACACACATTTTTTTGATAGTTTGTTCTAGATTAAAAAATTTAACAATTATATTTGATTTTACATATATATATTAATTTATTTTCATTTAAATTAAAACTATGGGTAAAAATTTCAGGGTGTTGCTCATTGGTCTCATAAGTCTGAAAAAAAATCAAAGATCTGCGAAAAAGTTGTTGCCCAGTTGCGTCACTGTTGCTCATTGGTCTCACCCACTGGTATGTTTGTTGGGCCGTGAGATAGTATTTCAGTCACCAATATTTTTTTTTGCTTTTTTTTGATAAAATGATAATAAAAATGGTTAACACTTGAGATTTCATTGTGTCAATTTGAACCAATCGAATCGACTATAATATTCCAAAGATGCGCAATAAGCTTGTTTTTGGAGGACGGTTAACAAACAATGTATCTTAAATTACCACAGTGGCGCTATAGCCGATTTGTGTTTTATAAAAACCTGGAAGTATTTGAGATTTGACACCCCAAAAAAATGCGCTATAACGTTTTAAAAATCATATCACAAAATATAGTCTATAGCGTTCACACAGAATGCTTTCTGGACGAAAATAAAAATAATGTTTTCCCTATATTTTGCTGATTTTGAACGCGTCAGAGTAAATTGCTCTCCTTTCACGTCTCCAAATTGCTAATTTTTTCATTATTTTTCTTGAATTGTACATTTTTTTTTCTGGTTTTGTTTTGAACCAAATGAAGTATTAAACAAATGATCAAGGAGATTCTTTGATTGGTCTAAATTTGGACAAAATCAGGATT
Source organism: Oikopleura vanhoeffeni (assembly GCA_004367855.1). NCBI lineage: Eukaryota > Metazoa > Chordata > Appendicularia > Copelata > Oikopleuridae > Oikopleura > Oikopleura vanhoeffeni. Next base: position 3,937 of record SCLH01002105.1, read on the forward strand.
GCAAATTTGGTATGACCCAAAATATGCGCTGCTAAGCTGGTTTTAGAGGGACAGTATGAGACACTATGCGGCTATTGAGACCAAGCGTTTGTGCTGGAGCCCGATGTTGTCATATTTGAGACACGGAGTAATCAGTTTTCTTTCGAAAAAATTGCGCCAAAAGGGCCTGTTTCCTGGAGACCGATAAATAACTATAATCAGTCTATCATCACGATGCCGCTAGAATCAAAATTAATTTAAAAAAGATTTCTGCGTCGATGTTCCTCTAAATAGCTCTCACGTCTCCAACTTGCTCACTTTCATTATTTGATTTCAAAATTGTTGGATAACATTGTAAGAGAAAATGAGCTGAAATCCGCGTGGAAGGCCGCGAATAATAGGGGCGTTTAGTATTACTCAAATTTTGTTTTTAGAAAACAGGTGGAAATAGCGATAAGGCCGAACAGAACAGAGTTTTATTTTTTTAATTTACAGTATGTTTTTTTCGGGGGGAAACAAACGTAAAACAATTCGGCAAATTCTCCTCAAATATAGACGATTCTACCGCGACGTGATATTTCTGTTGCCTCCTCAACGAGTAAATTTGGGAAATCAAGCCATGAAATGACGTCATTCATGACGTCCACAACATAGTTTTAAAATTTTTTAAATCTTTTCAAAATTTGGCACATTGGCAATTTTTTTAGCAATATCGGACAGTTCCGCGATATTGACACTCGAGTATTAAGCATGGAAATCGTTGAAATTGGCGTAAGTTTTTCGACGATATCGGGCCTCCCACTGTAGATTGGGAAACTTTCAAAAGAACTTTTTAAGATTATCATATAAATTCGAAAAAAATTATTTTTCAGAAGTCCGTGGATTAAAATTAAAACGCCTTTTTTTGAATATTTGTGGTATACGTTATTAATAAATATTTGTAATGTCTTGATTTTCAAAAGTAATATATCCGTTATTTTCTGAACATAATAATTTGAAATCAGTAATAATATAAATTATATTATATTAATCCTTTTTTTAAATTTAATATAAAAAAAAACACGCCTTTTAAAAAGGTAAAATTTACTTCATTAGCCTTCACGTGTTTCCGCAAAAACAGTATCCGATCCCGATCACATATCCGCATTCAGATCGGACGATTTTTATGAGCGATGTGATCGGATCGGATCTGCTCGGAAGCACATTTTCAAAATTTGAAATATCGGATCGGCATCGGACCAGATTTGATAAAAACGTGATCGCGATTCGGAAAAAGACCGATCTGATCGTTTGCTCGACCTGCTCGGTATTTCGAGCAGATATTTTAGCTCTTACGGCCCATCGCCTGGTCTCACTTGTTGAATATTAAAAAGAAAAATACAAGTTATTAGTTTTATTAGTGAAGAATGATCGCTTTTACATTTCCAAAAGATCATATTTATTTTAAGTACTCGTAAGTAGGGCTTTCTGGTTGAAATTATAATTTTCTATGAAAACTATTCATTTTTTAAACCTGGCAGTTTATTTTGCAAAAGTTAATCATTGATTTGTGTATGGTGCCCTGCGCGCCGTGTCCGTGAACAGGACATAACTGGTCCCTTGTCCCAAGCGGACCCTTCCTAGTGCTTGTGATCCTCTGCGACGCTTGCCGGGCAACAGCTGATCCAGAATGATCCTAGCAACGAGCTACTGGCAACTAGACCGCACAAGACTGGCAACCACAAGACTTGCACCGGCGAACATTCGAATGAGCCAGCAAAATAAAAAAGACTCATCCAGATCGATGATTGGCCAAAAAAAGAAAAGGAAAGAAATATTGAGACTTATGAAATTAATAATGAAGAAAAAAGTAATGTCCCTTTTATTTGAATAGTTTCATGTACAAATTAAATAAATGCAACCAGTGTAAAATACACAGCGACTTTCACTAGGTCTCAGTACCCTCATAATGTTCATAGATATTGTTATACACTTAAGGTTAACATTTTCTCCCTATGACCTAATATGCATCTAGACATTGTTATGGAATATTATCCCATAGGTAAAATAAGCAATAATGCATAAAATGTGTAGGTTTAGAGTTTAGACTTTGCTTTACTGACCCAACGTCTATCCTTCCTACCAGTATGTTCAAACGAGCAACAAATCATGGGGAAGACCAGCTATTGTAAAAATTTAATAAGAATTCTAAATTATATGATAGATTCTTCTTATATGTTTAAACCAAAAACCTCTTATGTATTTGATTGAAATTTACTTATAAAATGTTACTTATAAAATTTTCTTTAAACTCACAACTTTCCTATGAAAATTCATAACTTTAACGTTAAAGAATAGAGATAGTTTGAATGATTCTCTGATCAAATTAATACAAGTATACGAAAATGACACAATATATGAAAACTGAATGTCATTTTGCCTTTGTTAAAACTATAATAAATCGTTTTGCCTCACATTAAAATTTTCTTATATTAAAATTAAATAAAATAATGAATTATAAGTAAATGAAAAACACATAAAAACTTTTCAGGTCCGCCTATTCTTATTTTACAAAAAATTTTTTATAAGTTGAACCGCTTATATAGGTATTAAAAAATGAGAACTAAATATTTTGTATATTTACCATTTCCGTCTGAAATAAGAAACAATTTATTTGACTATATTGTCCAATAAAGCATTTACATACTAAAATAACCATACAACAAGTAAAAAAGGAACTTATAGCGCTTTCCACCCCCCCCCCCTTACCTTAACTTGAACGGTCATACTTATATTCATTTTTTAGGCTGTAGAAATCACATTTTTAACATATTTCGAAATAAAACTCTTTAAAATTATTTTTTGTGAGACACCAATTATATCGTTTTCATTAAATTGGAAACGAGTACATCGATCTCAAGAAAAATTGAAAAAAAATTAGAAAATATTCAAGCATACCTTATAACATTTCCAAAAAAAAACTGGAAATGTCATACTCATCTCACGAATAAATTTTCTTAAATAAGAAAATTAGAAAATGTTAAGAACTTATAACTTTCCAAAAAACTGGAAATTCATACTTAAAATCTTACGAAAAAATTTTCTTAATAGAAAATTAGAAAATATCAAGATACTCTAAAACATTTCCAAAAAAACTGGAAAAATGTCATACGCAATCTTACGATAAAATTTTCTATAAGAAAAATTAAAAAATATAAAATACTTTATAACAATTTCCAGAAAAATTGAAATGCTCATACGCAATCTTTTTACAAACAAAGCCTCTTCATCAGGAAATCCCTCTCATTAATTAAATTTTTTTACACAAGTAATTTTACACAGAATTTGGGTAAAAGTTATCGACAAAATAGATAATCTTTCTGTTTACACAGAATCTTCTTTCTAAAAAACCTTTCAAACAATTTTTTTTACACAAAATTTTCACACAATTTAAACACAAAAAAAAAAAAAAAAAAAAAAAATTGAGAATGAGAGGAAATGACAGGACTAACTGGTTCCTCTTGGTCCCCAGCGACCCTTCCTAGGGTTGCTTGTATCCTCTGGCTGACGTCTTGCCGGCAACAGTTGAGCCCAGAATTGATCCAGCAACTGCTTACTGGCAACTGACGCAACCAAGGACTTGGCAGACCACAAGGCACTTGGCACCCGGCGAAACATCGAATGAGCCAGCAAAAGAAAAAAGATCGCCAGATCGATGATGGCCAAAAGAGAAAAAGAAAGGAAATATTGAAAGAACTTTAAAAATTATGAGAAAAAAATAAATAATGTCCATCTTTTTATTTGAAATAGTATTCATGTACCAAATAGAATTAAATGCAACCAAGATGTAAAATACACACCGCGACTTTCACTAGTTCTCGCCCAAGTACCTCCATAATTTCATAAGTATTGTTAATACACTAAGGTTAACATTTCTTCCCTCATGAGCCTAATAATGCATTTAGACATTTTATGAATATATTAGTCCCCTAGAGTAAAATAAGCAATAACTGCATTAAAAATTGCTAGGTTTAGAGTTTAGGACTTTTGCTTACTGACCGCAAGGTATCCCCCTACCAGTTATGTTCAAACGAGAACAAATAGTGTGCCATCTTCAATCGACACATATTTTATTGTATGAGTCACACATATTTTATCTGACAATCACAAGATCACATTTGACTCATCCGAAATATATCGAAGTTGTAATTCAAATCTTGTCGTTTCGAGCGATTCAAGCAAATCTGACAGAAAGATAAAAAAATTAATTATTTAGTTAGATTCATAACTAAAAAATAAATTGATAATGGTACGTTGCTGATATATTAGAAATAGTTTCCAAATAAAATAGAAGGTAATTTCAACAATACAGGCCCTACTATACGAGTACCAAATATTAAAGTTAATGATTCTTTAAAAAATTTAAAGAGCTATCTTCTTAACCTAAACAAACGCTGTAACCCGTCGGTGAGCACAGAAAAAAAAGTTCCGCCAAGGCACCGACCCAACCTATAATAGGTTACTGGTTCAAACGCCTATTACAGAAGCCAAGGTAGTAGAGTTTCATTTTTTTTGGCATAAGGAAGTTCAAACGATAATTTTGCATACGACATTTGAATTCTAGAATTTTGATTTTGTTCTTAGAAAATGTTTACGGATAACGAGCAAGGGGTACAGCAGTAGTGATTACAAGCTCACCATTGGTGTTCACAAATTATTTTGGTATTGGAATGGATGCACAATTATCTGACCTATGTCATCGTTTTTTCCTGATTGATTTATGATATATAATCAATCAAAAAAATTATTTTTAAAGTAGCGTTTAAAATTTTGAATGAAAAATCACAATTTTCATAAAAAAGTTATTTCTTCCCCTTATAAAAGCTAGATAAGTACACTTCTGATTTATTTCTGGGCTCACGATATACTAATCAAGTGACTCTGTGGACAATAATTAAAATTGCCTCGAACTTAATTTTTAATAATTAAAATATTTTTCGTGAAGATACTAAAAATTGAAAAGTGAAATATCACTTTTTGAAAAAAAAATTCTCTGTTCCGTTATACAATTAATCTTTGTTTTGATGTAAACCATTGGACAAAAACATTCTAAAAACTTGGCTATTTCAAATTTTACATTGAGCGCAAATTAAGGTCGCATTAATTTTTAGAGGTAAAGATTGGAAAAAAAAGTCTCAAAACATCAACCCTCGTAAACATTTGAACAAAATTTCCAAAAAAAAAATAAAGTCACTGTTTGAATCCTTGCAAAATTACGTTTATAATGTATTCGAAGAGACAATTCTACGATGGTTTTTTGCATATTTTAGATGATTTTAAATATGCAGCACCTATATATAGGATGTTGTGCTCACACGGTTAAGCTAACAAAATTAATAACTGTAATTTTTTTTAAAATATTCACAGGTGAGACCAGGGATCGCAAAACTGGATTGGATCGTATTTGAATTATTGGCATCGGATTAGATGGTATCGTCTTTTTTCCGATCCAATTCGTCCCATCTGATTAAAATTAGGCCAGTCATCGATCGCAATATCATTTAAATTATGGGTCAGTCGATCCGATTCTCAATATATAAAAATGTAGGGTCAGTCGAGGTCCGATACGAATCCACTCGAAGACTACATATATCGGAAGAAAGTCCGATCCTTCATTCGAAAGTTCGAACCACATCAAGCAAATTTAAGCCAATTTTCTGATATGACCGTAAATTTTAAAAATATACCGGCAAACATTTTAAATTTATTGGTTGACCGGCATTTTTTAGGAAAATTGACTGCAAATTTCTTAGAAATTTTGTATAAGACTGCAAAATTTTTATTGTTTGACCCCTCAATTAAAAAAAATGACCGCAAATATTAAGAAGTTTATGAACATTGTCGGAAATTTTTCAGAAATGATATATAAGTACCACAAGATTTTGAAAATGTATTCGTCTGGACTGCAGTTTATCGCAAATTTTAGAAAACATTTATCGAATGAAGACCGCAAATTTAGGAAAATTTAGGACTCCAACCCACTTGGAGGCGCTGTTTTATCATTTTTTCGGTTTCAACACAAAGCAAAATGCTGCATCTTACTTTCGACTGCTCACTCACTTTCTTTAGAGTGGAGCGTAAATTTCTGCTCCAAGATTGATATCTAAAATTTTCATAAAAAAACCATGATCAGTGCGTGGTTTCTGAAAAACCCGGATAGGAATCCACCTTTATTCTCTTTTATTTATTTGAGTACACTTTTTCTTGAATCGATACAAGACTTTTAAGATCATGAATCAAGTCAAGCTACGACTTCAGAAAATAGCTAGTAGGCCTCCCAAAACAGCCACTAGAAAAGCTATCACCTTTTCGTTCTGATCATTATTTCCTTCTTAGTTTTGGCAATCGGTCCCCTTAATTTATGAATAAACGAAAATTCACTTTGGAGCTCTTTTTTGAAAAATGAATGCCCTCTAGTGGTTCAAAACAGCCAATTTTGGAGCTCACTGAAAAAGCTATCTCCTCCTAGATTTTTTATGAATTTTTAATTCATGCTGCAAAGTGTTGAACAAGCCTGGCTTTTAATTGTTCTCTGAACCATTTTTGAAAATTTTTCTTAGGCTGTCTGAAATGCTTGTGATTTTTTCTTATTTGAATTTTTAAATATATTTTAACAACAAAAACATGAAAATTGAATTTTTGTTATTTTTCAGCAGTATTTAGCAGTCAAATGAGTTTTTTTCACAAAATTGATATGCTAAGATAAGAATTTTAATCGAAATTGTTACTTTAATTTGAAATAACATAAATTTCACCTTAAATTTCAGCCAACCCTAAACCTGATATATTTTGTGAAAAATTTTAAAATTAAGTCAAATACTCGTTGGAAGAATTCTCTATACTACATTTTGCATCCTAAACAACAATCAAAAGTGACGATAGGCATCGCTCCAATCCGAGAAAATGCTTTAAAAATTGACGGAGTTATTTTAAAAATGTATCTTCTCCCTTAGTCTAAGGTAAAGAATGATTTCATGAATTTAAATTAACCGTAACAGAACTAGTGAGCAGACAAATATGAAGCCTTGTTTTTGAAAAATTGGCCTTGGCTTGGCTTCAGAATCACCAAAAAAAACCTGTATTTTGCACTAGTTCCACATAGGAAAAAAAAATTACTTGTTGTGGTTTATTTTTTTTCTGGAAAAAGCCAAGTCGAAAGAATTTTTCAAAAAACTCTTCATATTTGGTCTGCTAACGTTCTGTCCGGTAATTCAAATCACGAATTCATTGTTTGAACCTGAAAACTTTAATGGAGGATTATACATTTTGACAAAGGCAAATTTTCAGAAAAGTATTCTCCTCCCCTGAGTTTTTATACAAACAATGATTCATAATTTAATCAAACCCGACCAAAAACGTGAGCAGACTTTATGAAGAGTTTTTGAAAAAATTCTTTGATTGGGCTCAGAATCACTGCAAAAAATCCTTGTTTAACTAATACCCATAAAGATCAAATTCTTATCCCTGGAGTTGGATAAGCTAGTTGTGAGTCTTTAATGGTAGTTTGTAGCCCACAAAAAGGGTGGGACTAATTTAGAAAAAATTTATTTTAATTGTTGTTTTTTAATATGTTAGTTTTATTCGTAATCTTATGATTTTTTATAAAGTGGTGGGTGAGTCAAAAGTTGAGCCCTAGAACCCCCAAATTATTATTCCTAAATAGGAGCGGAATTCAGAACCGACGGTTCTGTTTTATGACCGCTGTTTGCCGGTCAATTTCCGCACTAATCTTTCCGCTCCGCTTTTAAAATACATAATACTATTGGAGGTTCTAGAGAATATGCAGTCCTTTAGGGCATAAAAGAAAACACGTCACTGCGTTAATGTTTTGACTTTCATACCATAAAAGACTCAAATCTTATCCCTGGAGTTGGATAAAGACTCCCTGTGCTGTTTTAATGTACATATGTGCTGTTATAGGACTAATAAATGTCCTAACATACACCACTCATTAGTTCATTTATTAGTTCTAGTGATTGGCTGTGTTTTGAGTTTGTTTTCCTGAGGTTTTTTATTATCATAATTTTTTACACTGATTTATATTGTGTTTTTCAGTTTGATTGTCCTAAAGGATTTAAATATACAGTTAATATATGGTTGTGGCTGAAAAGTCATCCAACAACTCTGTTTCGCTAATCGAAGATCCATTTTGAGTCAAATCTATTCGGCCTATGGCGGACAGCCACCACGTAGGATTTGAATCTGTATGCACCTTTTCTGTGTCTAGCCATTTTAATGGTCTGTCGGCTGATGGTCTTGCTTTATGTATTGTTCCGTTTAGCCTTATCCAGATTCTTATCTTCTCATTTTTATTTAATGATAAAATGAACATGTCCGAGTGCATGGCTGTAGGTTTAATTTTTGTTAAATTGATATCAAATTTTGTATTTAAGTCATGTAAAACAAATTCAAAGGCATTTTTTGCTAATTTGAATTTTGTCCAAATACTTTGCCATGCAACTTTGATAGATTCTACACATCTTAAGTTTTCTAATTTTACATTAAAATTATTATTATTTGTATTTTCAAATAATGCTAGGGTTGATGCTGTTAAACCCGAATAACCTAAAATTTCATTTGTTTTTAATTTTGATAATAATGCGTTAACTAAACCAATCGATTTGTTTAGTAAGTTTCTGAATTCTGGATCAGTTTTTAATAATAATCTGACAAAGTTTTCTTTCTTGATTATTTTTATCACGGTAAATAAGTCCTTAAGGGCATAATATTGGTTTTGTTGGTCATTATTTTTAGCATTTTTCTCTAACATCATTAATTTGCCCCACGGGTATTTCATCTGATTGTGAAATAAATGTATTTCAGAGTCTAGAATTATCCGCTTCATCGCATTAGTAATTGGTGATCTGATTGTCTCTGTCCTTCTGACGAAATTTAACAGTATAATGTGCGCTACCGATCCCTGTAATGGATCAGAAAAGGATTGTAATCCTGGGATGTGCATTCTAAATAAATAGGTTTTAATTTTATAATTTTAAAATATAAGTTTATTTATGATTTTTAATTTTTGTTAAGCGTTTTAAGTATATTCTATCTTAAGAGGATATGATTCATTGGTAAACCATATTAATGTATCAGCTGGTTCGATATATCTGGTCAGTATGATTTTCCTAATGGACTTATTTAATTTCTTTCTAGTGTAAAGTGATTTAACTATGTCAATTGTACGAATTATTAGCTCGCCCGACTCGATTTTGTTAAGTCTTGTTAATAAACCTCGCACAACTGATTTTTGTCGACCAAAATTTAAGTTTTGATGTAAATATCTTAGTTTTGATCTCAGTAATGGTTTGTCCATAGTTAGTCCTTCTCTCTGTATAAAGTCCTCAAGGTCATCTATAACTTGAGTTATCGTATTTTTCTCTGACATTCTTAAATAATTTCTTTTTAATATTTTTTCCTATCATTAAAAATAATTTATAATCTAACAATTATTGTTAAAGATTTTGTATCGAGCAAAGCGAATTATTTTCTCAATTTGATTGACATTTGCTTTTCTATTTTTGAAATTGAATCCAATTATTTTGTATGGTGCTTTCAAATTTGGTATTTTAAATTTAAGATTGTTCAAATTGAGCGCCATAATTGGTTATTTTGATTTTTATATCATAAACCCTAATAATTTGAATACTTATTTTGTTTCTAGTGCTTATTATTTATTTTGAAAGATAATTATCATATATATATTTTTAATAATATTATTGTTTACAAGTTTTATAGTTTGATTCAGATTAGTGTCCTTAAGGATTATTCACTGATAGATTAATTTTTTATTAATCTGTGTACTAACTTAATATTTTTTATAGAGAGAATTCTCGTTGTCAAATTTGTCTAATTGGAATTGAGCGCCTTTTTCACTTTTTTCTATCAGTTTATTCCGATATCTGAAAAGCATCTCTGAACCCCTAACCCAATTTAGGGCGATGCAGATATTATCTGAATCGACCCCATAATTTAACATTCTCTCTACTACACTATTGCGGCCACTGTGTGCTGAAATTGGTTTCTTGAATCCTAAGAATTTTCGGCTTTTTTCCATAAAGTAGACGAAGGACTTTGTAGTCCTATTGTCAAAGATTCTATTTGACTTATTTATTGGCTTTAAATTTTTCAAAAATTTTAATTTTTGTTCGACATCCCAAATAGTTCCTATTTTAATTTTCATAGTAATTTGTTCTGTTTTTAGTGATCTAGGGTTGGTTTTTGAAACTTTAAGCGGTATAGAAAGCCATCTACCGTTTTTATTGTCCTCGTATTCTAAATCTGACCATGTTGTGTATTGTAAATCCCCTACCCTGTTTCCGCACAAAAAAGTGAAGCACATCATTATAGATGTTTCTTTTTCGGGTAGTCCTAAATGCCATAAATGCATCATTATTTGTCCAGCTGATTCAATAGAAAAAGTGTTAGCTTTTCTTGGTGGCATGTAATTATCTGTGAATAATTTTCTAGCGATCTTATTTGCTAGTTTTTTAATTATTTGTTTAATTATAGGTAAGTCTTTTCTGTCCTTAAGGTAGAATTTTACAATTTTCATTATTTGATATACCATTTGATCTAGTTTGTATGGTCTTATTAATTCAAATTTTGATCTATTTTTAACCCAATTTTCAAAGAAATTCGATATTTCAGTTTTTGTTAGGTTTTTTAAATTTTTCTCTAACATATATATTTCTAGTAAATTCCTAGTTGTTTCCAGGCAATTCGCTTTTAGTATCTTTTTGCGCGATTTCTTAATCATAGAATCTTTATTGATATTTTCCGATTTTTCCATAATCTTAAAATTTAGGATATTATTTATCAGAATTGCTTTTTTACAGTGATTAATATATTTTTTAAAAAATTTAATGTCCTTTAGGATTATGTCATTATTGATAAATTCTCTTCGTGATCTAGCGCTAATTGTCTGAACACTGTAAACATCCAGCAGCTAATTGTGAGGTACGAATTTTTGTCCCGTAACAATTTTTTAGCTGTGGTTTTAATTGACCCTTCAGAATTTCTTATTAATATTCGAAGTAGTTTTGTAAGGTCAATTTCGGATGTTGATACAGCAGGATTTCCCCGCAATTGTCAAGATCATGTGTCGAACTTGATTTACTTTTTCGTCGTTGTGACCTTTCATTCTAAAAATTTTTAAAATAAATTTTTTATATTTGAAATTGATATTTTGAGATTTTCTCCTTAAGGACAGTCCTTATATTTTAGATTTGTGATAAATATACTATGTATATTTGATTTAAAGTGTTTTTGTATTTTCATTAAAATTTTATTAAACGGTTGTAGCTAAAGATTTAAGAAATGATAAGTAATTTTTACAGTAATATTGTCCTAAAGGCCTTTATTTATAAAATTTTTAAGAGATTTTATAAATGTTTTAAATATAGATTAATCTTAACGGCCCCCTCTACCGCCTCTGGATTGGTTATTTCCTCTTGGATTGTTTTGGTTGAGTTGTGGTGTAAACGTCTGATGATTATTATTAAAATTGTTACCATCATTTTGATTGTTATTATTATTGTCCGTCCTAAAGGAATTATTATTGAAGCGGTTATTGTAGTATCCGTTTCCCTGGTTATTATAGCGTTGATTATTTCTATTATAACCTCTGCCCCTATTACCAAAATTGCCCCGTGAAAAACGCCCTCTGTAACCGTTTTGGCGATTTTGAAAATTTTGGCGTGTAAAATTATTTCGTTTTCCACGGTTATTGTTTTGCCATTTATTGGTTTTACCTCGGGTGTTGGAGGTAGCACCTTTTTTAATATCTATTTTGAGCTTATTTCTAAGCTCAGCTAGGTCTCGATTATTGCTTGAGGCTAACTTAATCATTTCCTTTTTTGACTCAGGATTTTCCATGGCAATTTTGATACTAGCCAGATACTCAACTTGTCTCTCACTTGTTAAGAGGTCATAAATGAGTTGAGTCAAGTCGAATCGAGTCAAAGAATTTTTGTTTTGCTCGATACGTGTAATTGCTACGTTAAACATTTTGTAAGTCCTATGGGTGGCTACGTAGCAATCACGATATTCCTTAAGGAGGTCTAAGCAAGGCTCAAGGCTGATTTTAATCAGCTTTTCTACTTTCGTCAACATGCGGACGAAATAAAGCGCTACTTGTTCTTTTGGGCGTTTATTAGGCTGGTCCTCGTCCATGCTGGCCCCTGTAAACTTTAAATAAACCCGTCCGTCCTTACGGTAAATCATATTGGTGGATGAATCTGATAATAACTCGGTACATTTTTTCTCGAGTTTATCAATTTCACCCATCATATGTATTTTTCTAGCTTGAGATTCTGATCGAAGTTTTGTACTTTTTAGGCACCAATCTTCTAGAATCTCAAGTGTTAAGCCTAACAAAATGTTTTCCTCATGTGGGAGAACTTGTTGGTTATTATCCTTTTTAAGAGTTATTTTTAAAAATGCGTCCTTATGGATATGGACAGATTTTTCTTTCTCTAAAAGGGCGTCCGTTTCGTTTTTTAATCGCTGCATATCCGAGCTCATAATATCCAATTCTGATTGGTATACATTAAAGCGATTAGTACTAGCTGCACTGTCTAGCTTGTTCATGTCCTGAAGGTCCTGATCCGTTGGGTCAATACAATAATTGTTATGGGGCACATACTTAGAAACCGCCTTGTCCCCTTTATTTTTCGCAAAATTCAAATTCAAGGACTCCATAATGCTTTCCGCGCTCATAACCGATTATAATCAAGTCTAAAATAGTTTCATTTTGTTAATAGTGTTAAATTTAAACGAATTTATTATTATTATGTAACTTTGTGTATATTGTCCTAAAGGAATTTATTTCAGTTTAAGTTTGATAAGTATCTTTTTAACTTCTTGAATTCCTTATCGTTTTGTTTGTTGAATCTTTTATTGATTTTTGAATCATTATTCAAAATTGCGTTTATGATCTCCGTATATATGATCATGTAATTTGCTAGGTATAAATTTAAAGCCTGAAATTTATTCATTCTAAATAAGTCTAATTTTTAATTAAATGTGATAATTTTTGTTCATTTTAAAATTTTTATTTTGATATTATGCAGTATAGCGCCCCGCTTAACTTATTAATTTCTAGAAAGGTATCCCCTTTAATCTTTTTACTTGGTATTAAAGATGGTATGATTACTTTATCATCTAGTCTTACTAAAATTGAGTTATTAGGCCTATGTGCGACAAAAAGGGGTAGTTCTCTAAATACGTGAAATACTAGACAGAATGGGTTTCCTAGGTCAAATAAGTGTTTGGCCGCTATATGGACTACAGATTTCGGCGGGAAGCAATAAAGTGCACTATTTTTTGGTGGTATTTTTGATAAAAAATTAGTTCCTATTGACTGAAATTCTTTAAACCTACTATAGTATTTTTTACATCTGTTGTTGGTGAAATTCGCCATACAATCAATATCTGGCACGCCAAATATATTTTTTATAATCCTGAAGGACTCATCTGAAATGATTTCCTCCTTTAAATCTAAAAATCTGGAGGCTTCATCTGCCTCCTGTATATCTGTAGTGACGTGTTGGATAGTAAAAATACAATTTAATTTAATCGCCAAAAGATTTATTAGTAGAATTTCATCGTTTAATTCTGGTACTTTACTGCCCTTATGGAATGTTTTTACAACACTCATGTTATCACATAAAAACATTATCCTTTTGTTCCTAATTTTTTCCTCATTAGTATTAATATAAGCTTTAATAGCTATCGCCTCTTTAATATTAATATGTTTTTTCTGGTCCTTGTTTTCCCAATAAAATGTCCTTTCGGTCCCGTCAATATCAATCCACCCTCCGGCCATGTTTGACGCATCAGTAGAAACTTTATATCTCTGCATTTCTACAGTTTCAGACCTTTTTTCGAACCAACTTCTGGTTGTTTTTAAATTTTTTAGGCTTTTGTCGGCCCAAATTTTTAATTCTTCAGAAAGTCTGTCGTCCTTAAGGATTATTTTTAAACCATGCGCCTCACATTCTGTGAGTTTTTCTGTTATCCGCCTTATGTATAAGCGCATATTTCTTATAACATATAAAAAGGAGCACATTTTGCCCCTTAATTTCTCTAGGCTTTTAAATTCTATTTTTTCGGATTTAATTATAACGTCTAATTCATTTTGAAATTTTTCCCATTTTAATTTAGGGATACTTACTGTCTCATTTTGAGTATCAATGTCAAATCCCAAAAAGTTAATCTGTTTTGAGCATATGAAAGTACTCTTTTTCCTAGAAATAAATCCACCTGCAGCTATCATGGCTGTACAAGTTAGGAAAGCATTTTTTGGGGCTTTTGTACCATTTTTTATTTCTTCGTAGTCCTTAAGGGTTATATCTTTTTCTACAACTAACCTATCGTCCAAATATAAGGACACAGGGATACCATGCCTTCTAAGGAAACTAATAGCGCAATTATTTAATAATTGAAAATCGCTAGGTACCCTGGCAATCCCAAAGGCCGCGGCAAAAAATTTAAATATAAAATTTCCCCATCTGAAGTGGGTCATATCTTGTGATGGTTCATCAAGATATGCTTGTAAAAATCCTGAGGAATCATCATATTTACTTAAATAATCATTTTTATTTATAAATAATAATGCATCATTTAAAGTATCTAATTTGCATGGTACCTTATACTCTTGAGTTGTTTTAAAACTTCCGCCATCGAAACAGCATCTGAATTTATCTGAGGTTTCATTATATGCTAAGACTAGGCTTGTCCTTAAGGGCGACTTTATTTGTGAAATTGTTCCTAAAAAAATAACTGCGCCAGAGGCTACCCATTTAATTAGCTGGTCGTTTATTATATCTATGTTTAGTAATAAGTGTTCAGAATTTTTCTGATAAAAGGGCCTTTTGGACAGCATTCCATTTTCTTTAACAATTGTAATAGGGTAATGGCTTTTAATTGATAATGTTGTTTTATCTATAGTTAAAGGTTCTCCTTTTTTCAATCCTAATTTTTTGTGCCAATTTAAATATAGTTCATTAGTTATACTATTTGTGGCTAAATAATAAGTTTCCTTACTTCGTTTGAATATTCTAGCCCTTTTTGGGGATATATAATTCTGATTGTCAAATATACTTATGCCCATTGTTATATGTTTATAGGCTAAAAATTTTGATCTTTCGTCTGGTAGACAATTTATGAAAATTAACCAGGTTTCTAAAAAACCTGCCCAAATACCAGCGCGAAATTCGCTTTCTAATCTGAAATTTAAATCTGACCATTTTGGTACTTTTTCATTTCTCCATACTTTATCAAAAATTATTAGTAATTCACAAGAATAATTTTGCCATTCTGAGTGTGTCCTTGGATATTTCTTTTCAATTCCATCAAAAGTGACAGCTTGAACTGGTTGTTTAAAAGGTTCATTATTTTTATTTTTAAATTTCCCTTCTCGAAAGCTTTTGCCCGCCAGTTTGTCTACGTCTAGCCACGACATTCTAGGGTAAAATTTGATGCGTTATTAGTTTTTATTTTTTAGTTTTTAAATTATTGAAAATTAATTGATAGTTTTTTGGTATTTATTTAATTACCCTGTCCTTAAGGAATAATTTATATGATTGTTTAATTTTTCATATTTCAATCGTCACTTCAACATATTTTATATGTTTTGGTTATTTTATCGAAGTTATAGTTTCAAAAATTTTTAATATATTTTATAATATATTTACGTCTATTGCCGGTGTTTATAAATTAGAAATAGTTTTTCGTCAATTATATTTTTTATTGATTTTAGAAGTCCTAATGGAATTTTTTATACATTAACTATTACAGGTTGTATAGATTTTCATTATTGATTTGAAAATACTGACGACATTTCGCTGCAATCGTCCATTAGGTCAGATAAGCTTGATTCATTCTGGCTAGACTCATTTTCATTGTAGGTACCTTCTAGAGATTCTCTTTCTACAATCAGTGGCATAATTTTTTGAAGGATTTTGTGAACTGGTAGAGAAATTCCCTTCTTAATTATGATTTGTTTACCGCTGATAATATTCATTATTCTAGGTACTCGAAATAAATATTGGGCCCATGTTCTGGCGTTGGTATCATATTCGTTTATGTCTCTATAATAAGGTGGTGAATTCAAAAGTTCATGTGATAACATGTTATCAATTTTTTCCACCACTGTGTTAATAAGACAGTGAGAAAATGGTCCTAAGTCAGACGCTAAGTCGGTCATTAAAGAAGAGAATTTGCTCCAATTTTCATAATTTGTCCTTCTGGTATAAAATTGATTAAAAGCCATAAAATTTTTCCTTGTTTTAAGGCCCGATTTGAATTGTGAGTTATACGTTTCAATTAGGCTACTTAAATCAACGGTTATTTCATTAAAATCCGGTAGTGGTGATCCTGAGGGTGTTGGTACTGAAGTGGGAAAATTTTTCACAATATAATCAGCCAAAATTTTTGTTAGTCCTATAGGAGTTTTTGGACCGGTTATTTCTATTGAATCAATAATCATATTGAGGATTGATCTAATAGTGATTAGGGTTGTTACTGGGATTCTTAAGATTTTAAGCCACTGAAATCCTAGCGCTAGAGAGTCGTTTAGATCATTACGATCTGCCAGAAACGGACTCGCTTTTCCACTTTCGAATTTCCATGGATCTGGAAATCTTGGTTGTAGTGGTTCATCCCCTTCGTAATATTCTACTATATTTGTAGAGTATTGTAGGTTGTCCTGATCGGTCGGTAATGCCCAATCTCTTGGAAATTTTCTGCTATTGACTAGCTTAGGCATTTCCGCGAAATTTTCGTTTAATAGCGCATAGTTGTTGGCTATAACTTCGCTGATTAAATTACCCTCCGAATTTCTATCAAGGTCCATGGTCAGTCTTAATAAATAAATAATTTTTATTTTTGTTGTTTTGAATAAATATTATAATCATTTTATGAACAGATTTTTTGATAATATTATTTTAAATAATAGTAGTTAAGATGGTAATTCCCTCATTTCCTCATCCCATTTTTTAGCATTTCGAAGCGCTAATCTACTATTTCCTTCCAATAGTTCTTTTATAGAATCGAAAACTGATTTTGATTGTACCGAAATAACGGGGAATTCATTTTTTAGTACATTTAATGCCTTCATTATCTTAACCCATGATATGAAACGTCGAGATCTTGATAAGTACTGAATTATATTTGACCACCGTGTATGTGATGTCATATCACATTTGGTATTTTGTTTTAAATTAAGTACACTATCAGAAATGACCTTAAGGACGGATTTCCACTCCAAAATCCTTGGATCATTTAAAAAAGAGATTGTTTTTAGTAATAACAGACCTCTTCTTAATGAAATTAAGGCATTATCCCAGGCTTTAGAATTATTCCCCGTTATTGGGGTGTAGTCTTTGATGACTAAGTAAATTGGTATTGTAATTTTTAATTGTGGATCCTGAAGGACAATATTTTTATGTGGACTGAGGTTGAAAGTGCCAGAGCTGTCTGAGCTTGAGAATGAGAGGCTTGGACCTAAATTTCTGCCGTGTTTCATTCTAAATATGGTTTTATTGATTTTATTTTTAGTCACTAATTATTTTCTAAGATAGTATATTATCTTAATGTTTCAACTATTTTGAAAACCATAAATATTTATTAAAATTTCTGTACAATGTTTTAAATTAATAAATTTGATTATGTGGACTATTTTTTCAGTTATGAAGCAAATTATTTTTATTAATTTGTTTATTTTGTGAAATAAAGTTTATTACCGAAGTGAAGCGTCCTTAAGGATTAATATATGGTTTAAAATATTAGTAGCTAGATATAATTAGAATATTTTATATCTAGATATAACTAGAATATTTAGAATTAAATTTTATTGTTTCAAAGGTAGCTCTGCAACCCGCTGTTATTCGTAGAATTTCCAATTACTTCTAAGCTAGCCCGTTTTATTTTAGGGGTTACTAGCAGATGAACTAACTCGACATACTGTATTCTTTTTAAGCCCTTGAAATCCCGTTGATTAATTGCTGCCATGATAACATAGTCTATCAGACTTTTTCTTAACGGATTTTGTGGTTCACTCCACATGTCGATTAGTATTTCGGTCATGTCTACAAAATCAAATTTGGTAAGCCTATCGATGTTTACTAATAGCTCCGTGAGGTTTCCTATAGGACTATTTTCAGCAATATTGTTCATTCTGAAGATTATGTTTGTAATTAAAATTTATTTTTGATTTTGTCAAATTAAATATTTATTATTTTTAGTACAGTATTGTGTCCTTAAGGTCGAATTTGAACAGTATATTTTATAAATTTATGAATTAAGTAATATTAACAGTATTGATATTTAAATAAAGAAATTTTATTGAACTTGATTATTTGTGTAGGGATCGTTGATTGTTTAATTGTCTTTTGAATTTATTATAATCGTCTAACATTGACATAGAAGAATCAGCCCTTTTATCTGTCAGGTTTGTGGTACTATTATGAAATAATTTTGAGTAATTATCATAATTAATAACATTGTCCTTACGGAGTGGAGGTCCTGACATTTCTGATGCCACTGAATCTGTATCTGTAAAGATATTAGATCCGTCAGAAGTGAAAATATTAGATGGGTTTTGGGTAAATGGTTGATTTCGGTGATCCTCTACATATTCGTCGTCTAAAGTTAAATAATTTATTTCAGATTGACGCTGTTCTTTCTACAAATTTCCCAAACGTTTAAACCTGTAACCCCTGTTTTAGGCTTTAATTCTCTATTTTCGAATTTTGTTTTGGGATATTTGATTTGGTGATTTTTATTACCATTTAGGTAGCTGAATTCTTTCTGGCCGTTTGGGGTTGTAATGAAGTCCTGGGGGTTAGCAATGTCAATATAACGTAGTGGTTTTCCTAATGGTAATTGGTCTTTAGCCCAATTTCTCATTGCCTGGCTCCAAGAAGCTCTATTTTTAGACCATGGTTCAAATGAAGTTTTTAGGCTTGTAGGTAATTGGGGTTTTAGCTCGTAGATTTTATCGAGTATTGCCCCATTTAATGGTAACTGTGACTCAAGCCCCATACAGGTTAAACCTAGTCCTTTTATTTTAATACCCACTGGATGTTTATCCATGCAACCGTCCTTACAGGCCTTAAATGCAACTTTGCACTCCTCAATAATTCCTGAAGCACATAAGGCTCCAGGATTTATAATATTTTCAAGAATCTTATCCCAAGAATTAAAAATTCTGTGAAACTGTGATTTTTGTTTGATTCTTTGTTCGGGGTCCTTAAGGCATAACGGAACTACCAAATTTTTTGAAAATTCGGACAATATTTTACCACCTGGTGGTTCCTTTACTTTGTAACCCATCATATCGAAAATAACGACAGATACTATTGGGTCTGCAAAAGATACTGCCGCCTTAATACATTCTTGTATTTCTGCTGGTGTTAGATCGGTGTCCTTACGGGCCAATCTTTCAAGATCAGTGTTATATCCAAATGGATATTTCAATGAGCTTCGTTCGATGCAGTTTTTATCTAGTGACTTTTCAAGTTCCTCGACAATGTCTTGGAGGTTCTTAATAGTCACTTGAGGTCCTAAATCGGGTCGATTTTCTTTGAGTTCTCGTAGGTCCTTAATTAAGACATTTTGGGCTGATTGGACGGCTTTAATTGTCGTTTTATTACCTGACTCTTTAACGATGGTTTTGATACCATTTGTATTTTTCGAAATTTGGCTGTATAGCAACTCCAATTTCTTTTCCATACCGTTAAATTTTTGAGTCATATTGGTCGGATTTTGAAGTCCTTCCAATAAGTTCTTAATTTTTAAGCACTCAAAATCTATGGGGCTGGTTAAGGTAACTGAGGAACATTGTTTATCCAAACCTTGATTAAAATAATAGATTTTTTCTATCATTTTAAGGTTTAGTTTTAAGGTTATTTCAGCATCGGCTATGTACCTTTTCCAGGGTTTGTCCTTATGGTATGATATCATACTCTCAAGTTTTCCGCATAAATGTTGATTTATGTTACGGATCTCAGCCTCTAAGTCTGCGGAATCGGGTAATTTTTCATTTTCCCCGTCTGAGTATTCATTATCAGATTTGTTATCGTCTGATAATTGAATACACAGAGCATCCTCATCCATAGATTCGGCTGTGGCCTCTGTTTCAAGTCCTAAAGGATCTTCGTCCAAATTTTCGATAAGTTGGGCGTTTCTTGCCTCAATTTCCATACCCTCTGCAATTTCTTGCTTTACGACAATTATGGAATCTAGAGCAAGTTTTTTACTGACCTTCGAAGCTTTGTTCTTGATACGTGAAATTTTAGGTTTGATACCCTTTTCCTAAACAAATAATTTAAGTTTGGTTTGATCTTAATTTATATTGTGAAATTTTATGACTTATTTATATAATTTTAATTTCCTTAAGGACTACTTTTCAAGTTAACGAACTGGTGTGTGTTTGAATAGTTATTTTGTTTCGTTTTAAAAGGTTTTTAAATTTTAATATAATTTTTTGTATTTAATTTTTGCTTATGGTGCTTACATTTTTGTTTTCCTATTTGATACTTTATGATAAAATTAATTTTTTCCTTACTATTTTTAAACTTCTACAATAATGCTGCTTTGCAGTTACTCACAAATAAGTATTTGGTATTTCGTATTGAAATACCTACTTTCTCCAGTACTCACAAAATCCTAAATCGGATTTCGTAAAACTGGGTTAGCTAACCTGTGAGTCCTGCGACGGCTTAGTCATTGTTTGAAGTAAGTTCTCGATTAGTATGCTTCTTTAAAAAAAATTTTATTTTATTTTGTAACGACAAACCTAACAGAGGATTGTGTCTGATTCGGAAATATAAAATTTTCGAATGACGACACTGACACAAATTATGTTTTTCATAAATTTTTTGTGTATCTAGAAACTTTTAGTTTTTATAAATGTTTCTATATATTTACAATTTTGTCATTGTTTTTCTGTCTGTTAGTCTGTTTTTCAATAATTTGTTGTTTTGATTTTATTTAGTGTAAATATTTAAGTGTTTTACGGATATTATACTCTGTAAATGGTGTGAATATTTTGTGATTTCCTTAAGGACGCTAATTATTGATGGTAGCAGACATTATGATGAGGCTAAGCATTAAGTTAGTCTGGCCTTTAGGACATATATTTATGGTTTGAAGTACTTTATTTTTAATGTACTTATTATGGTTTTTATAAACTGTTATACCAAAAGGAGATTTCTTAAATATTATAATTTTGCTTAATGTTTTTTTTTTAATGCACCATTATAAAAATGATAAATGGTTATAGTTGGTGTTATTTTATGATTTTTGTCAAGTATAACCGTTTATCAAAAATTTATTAAAAATTTATACCTATTATGATTTGTTAGTTTTTTAAATTTACACGATGATTATTAGTACGATAAATTTGTAATGGTAGGTCTTTTAATATTTACAAGTTTATTCAAAAATCCTAAATTTGTACATTTGATTATTGGATATGATTTTAAGATGAAGTAGTATTTCTACAGAAGTATTTAAGCTGGAAGGTTTTTTGTCCATTATATTAATGAGCATTGCCTCGTAGGCCACAGTTTGCTCTAATGTCAAACTGTTTAATGTTCCTATACTTGGGAATTTATTATTTATGATATTATCTTGTAAGTTTTTAAGCTTCCAAGTTTCAACCATTTTGTGAATATATGAATTTCCGTCCAGTTCATTTTCATTCTGGTTTTTATTTAACCAATCCTGAACCATCACTTTTTTATTTACTGGTTTTGACTCTATCTTTTTAGAATAGTCTAAAATTCTAGAGTTAACTTTATTTTTATAATTAGGTGATTGGCTCATGACTCTGAATATATTTATATATGAAGTCCTAATGGAATGATAAATAATTATATTCGTTTGTCGTATATATACGCTATATGCTCTTTAGCGCTTAATTATGTTATATATTTTTCAGGTGCAATTATTTTAAGCTGATTTTAATTAAACCTTTTTAATTTTATCATTAAGTGTGCACCTGGCATTGGTTATCATGTCTACATTTTTGTGCACCTGAATTAAATTTATATTACAGGTGTTGTGGCAGGTTCACCAGATTAAATGTTATATATAATTATTTATTGCCATCTGGTTTTATATATTTTCAATTCTTACGTGCCACTTACATTTTAAATATTTTTAATCAGCTTATTTTTATCATACTTACTGTTATACTTGATAAAATTTTTTGTCTGATTTCCGAATATGAATCACACTTATTTTATGTTTTAATTTTAATTCACGTCATTTAATCCTAACCATTCTTTCATCACCTCGTTTTTTGTTGCTCAAATGCATAATTGCCCTTATATTTTGCGAATAATGAGATATTTTATTAGTTTTAATATAGTATATCCTTTTTTATTTCTAAATGATTTTGAGTGCATTGGCAGGGGAAGATAAGTGAGGTGTGTGAAGTTTTATCCTTTTATAAATATTTGGCAGTTTTTGAAGATATTTTATGTTCAAGTGTGTGTCCTTTAGGATATTAATTCGTAGTGTTCTGGAATGTTTCGTTGATGATTTTGATCATCTTTTCATTCCACAGATTTTCGTTTTCTAGATGTCTGTATCTAGTTCTGACTTTCCAGAATTTTTCGACTGAAATTAGAATTTATTTAGTGGTAGTTTTTAATATTTTTGATAAGTTTTTATCACATATTTTTTGTTCCTTATGATTCTAGGACCCTAATTATAATGTCAAATTGCCTAATTTTGTCCGTATTTCTCCGGACCATAAGTCTTTATTTTAATTAAATAGATATTAATGGTAAAGTTTTGGTCCTTATGGATTTTGAAATATTTATTGTTATTAAACGATGGAGTCTATATATTTATTATAGCGTTTTATTATTATATTTATTACTAGTCCTAAAGGAATTATCGATGTCAATTCATAAACTTTTTACTTACTAAGTTTTTAGTAATAAATGTTTATAAGCTTTTAGGCACCATAATTAGTATTTGCAAATTTTTGTTAAAAAATAGTAAAATTATGGTTATTATTTGTACTTTAAATTTCTTTGTGAGCAAAGCTGTTTGCTTTTTCATTACCCTTACTGGGTTATTACAATTTTAATTTTGATTTCAAGCGTATCAATTCATATTCTTATATATTTTTATAATAATAAGGCCTTAAAGGACGTTTTAATATTTAAATCTATAACATACTGGATAGGCGAAGTAGATATATGGTAAATTATTTTTCAATTTTCCATATATTATTTCTACTTATATCATTTATTTTTCACACAATTGTTATGGTGTTCAGTTTTAACTAAATTCAAATTTTTATACCTGTATCGGCTACCATTTGGATTTGATTTTTGGTGCGCTTCTCCTGTGTTAAAATTCTTACTGTTTGTGAGACAGTAACCACAAAGTTTGTACCGTATTTTTCTAGTAATTTTTCATACTGGTCGATCGAGCCACACTCTCCTAGTTCAATTTTGAAATTCCTATTGGACATCATCCAGTTTGGTACGTGGCTAGCGTCTTTCTCGACCCATTTCTGTATCATTTCAAAAGCTTTTTGTCTTTCTATTCCGAGTCTTTTAATTTCCGGATTTAGCTCGGCCCTGTGTGTAATATCTGTTCTGACTGATATTTCTCGTGACCTTTTGTCTACACAGGTCTTTTTATTTTGGTCATAATTTTGCATTACGCGCTCGTGGAAAAGTTTTGCTTTTTGATCAGAAATGGCGTTCTGATTCTTTGTGGTACCTTCCGTAAGGACCGCTTGAATAACACTAATGTCCTCCGTATTTTTAACGGTCCAATTCTCGCCCGAAGCCCTTTCGATGTGTCTGATTTTCTGTTTTGCCAATTCTGTATTTTTGGCGAAATTTATGCCTTTTCTTTTGATGCCATTGGTGTCTCGTATCATACCTTCGTTTTTATGTGATACTGTCCTTATGGCTACTCCCTTTAATTTTTTGAAATTAATGTCCATCCCCATTTCGGTTATTGGTAGCATGCCTACTGCCCACAAATTATTGTTTGCCATTGCATTGGCCGCAATTATGGTTGCTAGGTGAGACATTGCCTCAATCGTACTGAATGTCTTTTCACCTTTACCATTGTTGTACCACCTTTTGTGACTGATTGGGACGGTAACTTGATGAAATTTAGTAATAACATTACCCTGATTGTCCTTGGCTGGTACTTCAACTTTTTGCAATTTGTAACCAAATTTCACCGCCTCATTTGATAGCAGAAAGTTTGTAATGACTGCCCTTTGTTTGCAGTCAAAAACTGTGCCGTATGCGTAAGCATTATAACTTTCAAATTGAAAGTGTAGTCCTTTAGGATAACTTAATGGGCCACTTTTGACAAATAAATTTCCCATATTTGCCAATTGATTGGATACATTTGATATGTTTCTCAATCTTTCCGGTTTTATTAGCGTTTCTACGTAGTGGTCCTCATCGGCAATATTTTCTCTAAATATTGTAACCTGTAGTGCTTTACACGATTTAGGTCCTGATTGCGTAGGCAAAATTCTGTGATTTCTGAGAGGTGTGTAAATTACAAGTGGGTATTTGAAAAGGCTTCCCAGTTCAACTTTATCTTTTTCTGATACGTCCTTAAGGTCAGATTCTGTTATCTTTTCGTCTAACAATTCTCTGGTGGTCCATTGTGTGAATTTTATAGGGATTTTTCTACGTAGTCTATCTGTACTTCTAACTAAATTTCCAAATGCCGATTTGCTTGGTGAGAAGAGGCATAGATTTGTGCCTGTTTCAGCCAGTTCATTCGTTAAGGACGCCAGTGTTTGCCAATCTTTTGCCAAAAAGACCATTTGCACCGCACTGTCCTTATGTTGTTGGGAGTTTTTCCTAATTGCATTCTCGTACGTTAATAGTGCGTCAGACCTAGAAAGGCGGGCTTGAACAGTTTGCCATACGACTCGTTTTAGGAAATTTTCCCTATCCGATCTTTTTACCTTGTTTATGGCGAAAAATTTTCCCGCGTTGTGGCTATTCATCCACTTTTCTTGACTTATCTGGTCTGTAGTTCCATCCGCATTATATTTGACAAATCCCAGGATATCTCCCGTTTTTTGGTTCGAGTTACCATTGTCTAGATGTGCACTAGATTCTGCCCCAAAAGATTTTGTCCTATAGGCCGGCGGGAATGACTTCATATCAGAATTTATAACTATCCCAAATTTACAGTTGTGTTCCTCTGGCAAATCTGCTAAACTATGTAAAATTTCATTTGACACTGCCCCTGTAGTCGGTGTGTTTGAACTATTGTCAACTGGGTCTAATTGAAGCCATAGGTCATTATCGGGGTTTACATTTTCGTAAGAATCAGGTTTAACAGTAACTTTTTTCAGTCTGAAAGGCCATTTGAACGTATCTTCAGGTGGGTCAAATAAAGCCTGTTCTTCCGTTGTTATGTTAATGTCCTTAAGGAAGTCTAAAATGAGTTCCCAACCAATTAGGTGATCATCATTAAAGGGCATGATGTCGTTTCTTACTTTTACCCGTCTAAATAGGTTCTGAAATTCTTGGTAGTGATATCCCTCGGCCAGTAGTGACATTTCATTCTCGAATTTATTCTGTTCGAAGGTTGTAATTTTGCTTGGTTTTATTTCTGTCCAATTTTGGCTTAGATAGTCATAACCTTTCTTCAAATATGCCACTTGTTCGTCTGAAAAATAGAAATTTTTAGAACCTTTGTAATTAATTTTCTCCCATTTTCGTTATATAAATTTTTTGGTGGATTAATGTATTTTTATTTTTATCAAATTCGTTTATTTTTCCTGAAGGACACTGACTTATTGTCAAAATTGTGAACTGAACTCACATGCTAATGATATAATATTACATTTATATTGTAATTTTATCTATTTTTATACTCTCAATTCCATATAATATTTATGGTGTTTGTAATAACTTTTTTGATAGTTTTAGTTTATATTTCATTCATTGTTTTCAAATTAAAGTTTTTATTGTATAATTCGTTATAACATTCTTTATCACCTCCTTATGGAATTTTATAAATATTAGCGCCTTTAAGGACGATATAAATTATCTGTAATAAAAAGTGGTCAATACTATTTTCCTCAAATATAAATAAACTATTTATATTTCTATGATATATACTTATAATATAGATTTAGGTTTTTCGTTTAAATTTGTCCTTAAGGTTAATTTTTATTATTACCTTTTGCTATTTTGAACTCTTTTGTCATGAGTTTTCTGCTAATCTGGAACGTTTTTGGGAATCTTCCGATGTATTTGTTGTCGTAGTCTGGCTTTATATAGATAACAAATCCGGAGATCATAACGGGAAATAGCGAAAGATGTTCTTCAGTGTTTGAACATAATTTTTGCATTGTTCTGTGTACTGAACATTTTTCCTCGCCTGGATTTATGTAGTTTGAACAGACGGTTTTTACACCGTTAATATGTTCTATATAATCACAGGTGTCGTGCGTTCCTAAAGGATCTTTTGCGTTGATTTTAACTTCCCATGTAGTTTTTCGAATAGTATTCCAAATCAGCAAAATGTTTTTCATATCGAGTGTATCCCCTGATCCCGCGATATGCATCAAATTTTTCCATTCGACATTTGTTAGATTCAAATTGCGTAGGTTATTCATTTTTACGGTTATTTTTTGTTCCCGAATATCCTGAAGGACGCTTTGCATTTGTCTGGGTGACAATATTTCTTTATTTTCTTGTTCCCCATTTTTCTCTTGCTTCAATAGGCTTCGAGATCTTCTGATAGCATCTTTTACGAACTTTTCGGTGACTATTTCTGTGTTACAGGTTATGTCCGTTAGGCCATTTAGGACAGTTTCGGTGGCTTGACTCATGGCTTTTTGGGTATCTTTTTTGCTCGGCAGATCGCCAAAAAGGATAGTTTCTGATAAATTTTTCATAATTTTTGAGTCTTTTCTGGCCATGAATGCGTTTGTTGTTAATTCAGATTCAGTCATCAGGCAGTCCTTAAAGGTGATATCTAAAATACAAAATTTTATTTTAATATTTTTGTTTCATAATAAGTGTTATTATATTTTTAGTCATTTTTGATATTAGAGTGTCCTTAAGGAAGTTTTTGAGATTTTTCCTTATGGATATTATTTATTATAGACTTTATATGTTTAATACTTTATAATTAGTATTTTGTACATATGTATAAATAATTTTTATATTTACCTTCTGTAGGGTCTTTTTCTCTGTTTTCAAACATTGAGATACCCAATAATAGGCAGATGAATTTCGAGTTTAGCCAGAATTTGTGTTTGATCGTCCATTGTAACGGGTTTTCAGTGACACCTTTGATATGAGTTATTATATTGCTCATTATTTCACTCCAAATCACGCTTGATTCTTGGGTTATATTTGGGAAGACATTTTTGTCAAATATAAATAGGTCTTCTGCTTCAGACTCGGTCCAGTTGCATTCCTTAAGGACTTCTGTTTTCCTGCACATTATTTTAGATGTGTTTGGGAGAGCTTTTTTGATTAGGGATTCTATCGTCATGATCGTTGGCTGAATCTCCTGGTTTTCTAAGAATCCTGGGTCATTGAAGTCCTTTTGGTTTTTGTCCCTATGAAAATTATTTTATTATGATGTTTTTAGAATTTTAGATTAATATTGTCCCTTTTTATTTATTTTTATGTAAATTTATTGTTTAAAATTAATATTTTATCCTTTAGGACTTCAGTATATCGACGAAAATATAAACGCTTGTCATTAATTCATAATTGTTCAATTTATAATAAATTTATCCATTTTTATGGTTTAGTTGTTAAGTATTCATTATGGTGCTTATGTTTTTATTTATTACCTTATTTTCATTATAATGTCCATTGTCATTAAATTGGCGGTTTTCGTCCAGTAATTGAGTAACCAGGTATTTTTCAATGAGATGTCCTTTTGGAGCTTCAAAGTTTCTGCCATTTCGTCATTTCTCATTACACTTATGAGAGCTGCTATCAAAACTGGTCGCCAATTTGCACCTTAACATTATTTTTTAAAAGAGGCACCATAAATGTGTTTTTCAAATTAACCTATAAAAATCCTTAATTTTATGTGGTCCTGTGGAATTTATATGTAAGTAATATTTGGATTAAGTCGCATATTGAATAATTAATTTTAATTCAATTTTTATATAACAGTCCTTAAGGATTATGATTTTTTACCTTTTAGAATTTTTAAAATGTTTGAGCTGGAATCTTTCTCCTTTTTGAACATTTTGTAAAGTGGAGATTTTAGATCCTCCATTTCGTTCATCATCTGAACAAAGGCTTGGCTTTCTTCTGCCCCCTCTAGGCTGAAGTATGGCGTGAATACTTCTTCGTTTTCATTTTGGAAACGCGGGTCTAAATATTAATTGTTATTTTTCGTACCCTGTATGAAGAAATTTTGATTATTTATATCTATATGTAACAATTGTTTACATTTTTGATAATAATTATACCTTACGTATAATTGTAGACATATCTGTCTGCATAATAATTAATCAACTATTGTTTGATTATTTATTCTTTGAGCTTTATAAAACAATAATTATTTGTTTTACTTTTTACTTTTCATTCCCAATATTATTCAATTCATAACGGATTGTTTATGCGAATAATATATGCTCATTTTTATTTGTATTAGAATATGTGTGTCCTTAAGGAAAATATTTATAAAATTTTAATCAATAACAACTTTTTGTATTTTTAATTTTTCTAGTGTGGATACTTTTTGGTTTTTGCCAGTTTTAAAATTTGTTATTGTTATTACCTTTATTTATTTTTAAATCATTTGGGAATCGATCAAATTTGTAGTTACCAATATTGTCTGAAACGTCCTTAGGGGTCCAAATCATTACTTCGATGGATTTTGTAATGGTTGAATCAGAGCCGAATTCTCGAATTATATTGTATGGAGTAAATTTTTCTGTGGTGACCAAATATTTCGGGTTTATCTCACCAAATTTGAGCCATTCATTATTTAATGAATTATTCCACATTTTGACCATTCGCCATTTTTCAATTTTGTCTTTAATTTGTTGTTCATCAGGCTCGATTATATCCATGGCGTGATTTTTGGTCTCGATTTCCCCTTTTAATTTCTTTGTAATAGAAATTATGGCCATTTCTATTTTTGTTACGAGTCCTAATTTTGATAAAATTGACCTTAGTGCGAATCTGAGGTCCTTTTGGGCGATGTCCTTTTCCCACAATATTTGTAGGTTGAACAAAATTTCTCCAGAAATATCCTTGATTATCAATTTTGTGGCAACACCTCCATTAATTAATATTTGTAGTGTGTCGACCTGGTTGGTAGGGTAGTTCTGTCTAAGTAGTTTTGCGAAACCTACTTTATCATCAGAACGGATAGCCCAGAATCCCAGGATTTTATCGTTATAATTGACTAAAAAATTATTTTATGTATTAAGTTTATATATTATTTGTAGGGACCATAACTGTTATTTTTAATTTTTAGTTTATTAAACCTAACAATTTATTAATATAATGTGTCCTAAAGGATTGACGGAATGTGCCGAAATATATAATGGTTTTAGAACCAATTGTATTTATTTTTAAATTTTCTTAAATTTAGTAGTCCTAAATGATTTTATAATTACCTATTGGGTAGAGGTTAGTATCTACAGCTTCTTTTGCGTTTTTTGAGGTCATTAATCTGTTGATACATGACTTCGTATTTTCGCATCTAACCAGATCAGCGAGATATGTAGTAGAATTAATTTCTTCTTCGTCAACGTCCATTTTTTAGTCTAAATGGATAATACTTTTTTAGTATTTTTAGTGTTACTTTTGTCCTTATGGCAGAAATAGTTTTTTATTTATTTATTTTAATGGAAAAATTTTAATTAATCAAAAATAGGAACACTGATATTTTTCCGCTATAGGCTTACACGTCCCTTTTGAAGAGTAGAGATTACAGAAAA
Source organism: Oikopleura vanhoeffeni (assembly GCA_004367855.1). Lineage (NCBI taxonomy): Eukaryota > Metazoa > Chordata > Appendicularia > Copelata > Oikopleuridae > Oikopleura > Oikopleura vanhoeffeni. The sequence goes on from SCLH01002105.1 coordinate 33,908, forward strand.
CTCAAGTAGTGGAAGCTCCGATACTTTTGCAATCGGAAGTTGAAAAGTTATAATTTTGCATCAATCAATTCAAATTCTAGAATTTTGATTTTTTAGTTCTAGAATTATAGTTTGGAAAAACCAAGGTGTAGCATATCACGTGATAGACGTGTCATCGTAGGTTTCACAAGTTTTATTTTCCATCCGATTATATCTAAATATCATCAATCAAAAGTTATTTTGAAAAGGAAAAATAAATGATGAAAATCAATCAAGATATTATTTCAAGATATTTTATTATATCAAGATATTTTTGATCTATTTAAATGAAGGTCGATGCATTCGAATGTAAAAAAGCTTTGGCTCTACAAAGGATCGGGTAAATTTTAAAGACATTTTGCAGTAATTTTAAAATTGTTCATAATAAATTATCCCTAACTTTCCGTATGAAAACTTTCTCAAGCCCACACAAAACTTTTAAAATTCTACATGTATATTTCGAATTTTTGAATTCTTGAAACTTCCAAAACTTATACAGGCTGATTAGTTATTATGATTATTGAGTTAGACGGCAAAGTACCTGCTAAATCTAAAAATACAAACTGTATTTCAAACACTAAAACAGTGCTCACGCAAACCTTGGTGTCATAATTTTAAAAATATATCTTGAACATGGCCAACTC